>JAQGCS010000819.1:0-17975 GCA_034702105.1 Fuscozetes fuscipes
TGTGCTCTTCCGATCTCCCCCCCCCCCCCTCTCGAAATTTTGGAGACCCAGAAAAAACACCAAGGGGGACCAAACACCCTTCGTGTTTTTTCTCCGGCGAGTCAGAAAAAATACCCCCTATATCCCCCCTGATTTTTTGGTGCGAGGGCCCCCCTGAGGTGGGGGTACCTTCGGCACCCCTGATTGTAACTATCCGTTGATTACATTCTGTTCGAAAAGCATTCGAATATCAATTCTTTTTATTTATGATAAGATTTAAATGTAATCTTTGGCTCATTTTCAATAAAGTTTTTAATTTTTAAGCATGCTCAACTCATAATACAATTAGAGTAACAGTGTTTTACAATGCGTCAAACTTTACGTTAATTAAAAATTTATTCGTAAACACAGAACGCTTTTTATTAAAAGTTGGTTACTTCGAGTGAGCTTTTTGAGGTCAGGGGGTTTTGAACAAAAAAATGTGTAAACTCATGAAGGCATCAGGGTGGATTAAAATGGCGGCCGGAAGTACCGTAAACACCAAAAAAGATGAGATTTTCTTTAAATAGCTGTTTTTGCTATGCATAAAAATAATTGCTAGAAAGTGGCTAGTTAACATTCCTGATCAGTTTTATTAAAATTTTGAAAAGCTCGAAATTTCAAACTTGCATGTTCATTAACATTTTTATAAGCTGAATCCAAGTGAGTTCTTTTATGGACCAATGGAAATGTCTTGGTACTATACTGATCAGGTTAATTATTTTCTATAGAACGTGCATTGAAAGATGCATTATTGAAATTAATTAGATTCTTGTAAAAAGTTGAGATTAAGATTCAAAGTTTAAATCAAAGATTTAATAATTGGTTTAAATATTTCATATTTTCATATTTTCTATTGGTTTAAGCATTCATTCATTTATTATAAATTAATGATTATTTTTTTATAATAATTATTTTAATGATCATTCATATTTGCTTGTTCATTTTTTGAACTTAGAAAAGACTGAACTTCAAAAATAAACGTTGTTTGATACAGGGGTGCGGAAGAGAGCATAGCCAAAATACCCCATAGTTTTTGAGCCCGAGAAGATTTTGACCCCACTCTTAGATTCGAGGCAAGATCCATACCCCCTGCTGCTGAGTAAAGAGGCTGAATTTTTTTTACCTTGGTCCCGGCTTTGAATTCTTTTTGAGGAGTCAGGAAAATACCCCTTATACCCTTCTAATTTTTTGGTTCCCTGGTTTGATCTATCAATCATTTTATACTAATATTAAAAATGCATCTTCTAATTTACGCTCTTTGATGATTAATTTACCTGGTCAATATGGAACCTAGACATGGTCATCGACCCATAAAATGATCTCATTTAGTTTACAAAAATATTAACAAGCATGCCAGTTTGAAGTTGTTGTACAACGTAATGGTGTAATTGTTATACAATGTATAGACACTCTGACAAACATGAATTCTGACTGAATACAGGCTAAGTTGAATGATAATAATTAAAAATTTTAATCCGGGTTTAAAACGGTTTTCACCAATATGACTTTGAACTTTTCAATAATTAAAACTGAATATTTCTGCATCTTTTACAGTTTCAAATTTATACTAAAAATAACCATATTATTATTTCTCTATTCTTTCCTATTTCAAATAAAATTGTTTCAAAATTTTAAAGAGATGGCACATCTAAAAAATTAATTTATAAAAGCTAATCAAGAATCGATTTTGTTCATTCAAGTAATATTAAAAACTTTCAGAATTTTAACTTTTGAGCAAAACCTACCACATTAGTTTTCAAGTTTTCAAGATTCTAGGCAATAATGGGACCTACAGTTTAATCAAGCTTTTTTACGATGGTAACCGAATTCCTTAAACGCTATTATTTTTAAAGAAATATCTTTTTTCAGTTAATTAATATTCTAGAATTTTAAGTGTGAGTACCGTACACTTGATGGCAGTGCATCTAGTATATTTTTCATGATTCTTAAGGACTTGAACTTATATTCTGATCAATAGATGGAAAGTAAATACATGGAATATATTTATATTTATGCTAGAATCCAATTGAGCTCGAATTCAAATTGATTTTCAAATCGCTTTTTTGGAGAAGGGATATGACCTGGGCCTCAATGACCAACGGACATTATTTTAGTGGCATATCAGTATTCAGTGAAAAATTGATATTTTGCTAATTATTAATTCGTTATCCTTTGATTAAGTTCAAAATACCCAAATATATGGTTGCTAGGATCTTACATTAATGCTCTTTCTAAATTCTTCTTAAAAATTAAGTTTTTGTGCCAGAATCGACAAATCAAAGAGAGATTGTGAATCTTAACATCTTAATTGTGTACTTTAACAGAATCTGATGCATCGAAAATTGTGAACAAGTTTTTATTGTACAGCTTTTCATAGATTCTGTGATTTTTTTTCAAATAGCGTTATTCCATTACATTATTCAACTGAAAATATTCTCTGAATTTTGAAAATAAAAGAATGAATTGAATCCACTTCTGAAACAATATCACGATTTCAAACAAAATCAAATTTGGAAATTGAAAATATCCTGGCATAAGTTGAAGGGAGTACTTACTTTGGTGGAGTTGCCTACAATATAGATGTAATGATCCGTAGCCAGACTTCTGTGGGATATTAACTCAGAATAATAGCTGAACGGACAGAGAATTGTTTGTTTGTCTCAAATAATACATAACCCAAATATAATCATCAATTGTGACAATTAATCAAAGAGAAGGACTATTTTCATTAGTTTCCATGACTTCTACTCTTATAGAAAACCATTGAAGTCATTAATAAGTAAATGTTTTATTAAGTAATTGAATTAATTGTATTCAAAAGTATTTTTATTTTCTTTCTTTTGTTTTGAATTCTGGTAATTAATAAATACTTGATTTGGTCTCACTTTTCAATTCATTGTTTTTAATATAAATGTCTGAGAAGTGAAACATATAAAGAATTCATGAAATGAATGCATTAATTATGTTTTGTTATGAAGAATTTTAATCATAATAATAAAGTAATGAATACACATATTTTCAAACAATTTATTTTATATATCAAATAAATGTGAATAACAAAAGTGAAAATTATGTAAATTTAGAATTAAATTCAAAAAAAGTGATAACAGAATAATGTTTTTGGATAATTTGTTTGACTGATTGCTTGATTATTCTCTGATTTCTCTTCGATGGAATGTATGAAAATCTGAATTTTTGAGATAATTTTAAGTTTTAATTGAATTTTATATTATTAAAGATTTGATGAAAATCCAAATTTAATAAATAATTTGATGAATTCATAGGACTTCTCACATATTAGACGGTAAAACAGCGATATATTGATATACACCGTATGATATGTCCAAGAATATAGTCATACGATATATATACATCTGTATTGCGGCACAACTTTATTTACATAACGTTTTTAATTAAATTATTTTGTTTGGCATTCGATTGTTTATAACTATTAATTAAATTCAATACAATTTTATTGTTTGGATAATAATAATGATAAGTATAGCAAAGAAAACCGTAACTTATAATACTTTAAATCAATTCATAACAATAGCAATAAAATCATTTTAATAATAATTAATTGAATTTCTCGGAAGTAGAGTCCGAAGCGATGGGACCCGAACTGTTCCACAATGGATCGGCTCTTCTGCCAAATCGCAGTCTTTGTGGGTGAGTAGAGAAATGCCAATAATAGTGATGAATATTCAATAATTTCACCCACCAATGAGTTGACACTCATGTGGGACACAATGTTATCGATTGAAAACATACCTGAGCGTTGGCGATCGGCCACCTTTTCTCTCCATTTGGTGAACGAATTGATTTGGAGATTGAATGCCTTCATTACGTAAAAGTATTTCGTACAGATCTCTCAAATCTATAACAAAAGATGAGCCAACTTTGAGGCAAAAGTTCTAATAAGTTACTGATTTTGAAGCATTTAATTCAATTTCAGCCAAACATAAAATTTAATTGAAAACTCAAAAACAAAACTCAATTTGGTGTTGGATTCCAAGCATTCAGTAGTGGTTTGTTTTCAGTCATTATTTCGGAAAAAACAAAATATTTTGTTATTTTTAATGTGATTTATATTTACCTAAAAGGATATGAAATATTAGTTTTAGGCTTTTGTTATGTTATGGAAGTCTTGAGACTTATTCTGTTTTGAAATCCACTATTTGTTAGGCTTTTGAACAAATACTCTTATTTTACAGGTTTCTCAAACTCTCAAACGGCTTCGATCAATTTGGTAACATTTTATCTGATAACAGGATGAATTTTGAAAATTTCAAGTATTTGTCTCAATTGTTTTTTTCGTTAAATAATCTATTCATTAAATTAATTAAAGCAGACTTAAACTAATTACTCCAATTTGGTCGACAGTGTTGTCATGCAATGAAAGCGATCAACACTTAAGAGAATCTCAACAATTAAGAAGTGAATGAATGAGTGAACCTTTCCTTCAAAACAAGTATACTTTGAATAGAATATAACAGACTTTGAATGGAGTTATTTGTGAAATGCATTTCAAATTTGAACAAAACATCAAAATATTACTTATGCTGAAAGTATTTGAACTGCGTTTGCAAGTGTGGTGTATACTCCTTTCTAAATTATTGTTATCAAACTTTATTTAAAATTATAACATGATTATTACTGATTATAATGATAATTAAATTCTTAAATTCTGATAACATTTAGTGTCTATTCTAACGCCAACGCAAACAAAACTCTTCTTAATGTTGATCACATTTTCCAACTCTAACTTATCTAGAAGATGCCCACAATCTCTCTGTCTCTGTCTCTCTCTCTCTCTCTCTCTCTCTCTCTCTCTCTCTCGTTGATTGCTCTCTCCCACTTCATTTTTGCACAATTTTGTCATTCTGTGTCAAAATAGGAAATAAAATGGCTTAAAATTGATTTAATTCCTATAATTTTGGCAAAGGTTCAGAGAAAAACATTGAGAAAGACATGTATCTAATAAGAAATAAGAAAATTTATATAAAAGTTGGCAAAAGGAAAAGTAAAATGAAAATAAATGATCAAAAAGTTTCTCATACAAAGAGAAAAGTGAAAAATATAGAAAAATGATGTAAAATATAATCTTTGAAGAAACAAGAATTTCCTAGAATTTAGAGATTTATTCTCGTTATGTATTGAGTCTTAGGAGACAATGACTTAAAGCCTGTGATTGAGTAGTGATTTCACAGCAGAGAGTATTTAATTTTGTTTAGAGAAACAACACAATAGACGTCGGAATGAAATTTTTATAAACGAATTCGTGTTTCCTTTTGAATAAAACTAAAATATTTGTAATCATTTTGTTAAACATTTGGAAATAATAAAATTTTTCTTTGGCTACAGGACGGAATCAATAGCTTGAGATTGCAATGATTGTACTAGTTGAAATAGTTGAACGACTCCAATAATTATTGCCACTCTATTTGTTTTATTTTATTGAGGCCTTACATCCAATGCAAACGTTGTGACAAACCAATAGCACAGCATTAATATTAGTCAAAAACTCACGTTTCTTTACATAGCACTGAATCAACTGTAAGCCAACTATAAATTTGCGAAAAACGTCATAGATTCAATTATTTTGTCATAAAATTTAATTGAAAATTACTAAAAGATGGGAAAAATTGTGTAACGAAATGAAGTAATTGATTGAAATTTCGGCAACTTTTTTAAATTTTTAATTATTAAAATATTAGCGAATTTATGTCATTAATGCAAATTTTGAATTCATGCGAATAATAAATTTGCTCGACATGTAAATATTAAACTCAGTCACGACTTAGTCCGGGGGAATAGGTTTGTCATTTTTCAAACAATACAGGAGAGACCCACAATCACATGAGATTTCTTTCCCCCAATTTGAGAGAGAGAGAGAGAGAGAGAGAGAGAGAGAGAGAGAGAGAGAGGAACGGGCAGAATATTCTCTAAAGTCAGTCTTGTATTCTTTTAGGAAAAAACTGTAATACGATTATCCCTTTGAGACTTATGATAAAAATTATGCTTGTAAAATTATTCGCAATATTATATACACAAAAACTTTCAGTTATTGATAGCAATAAAAACAAACCTGGTTCTTTGTTGGCCGTCCCTTATTTACGACTATAACTCATTGTTGAAAATTCACTCTTTTTTTACTTTAAATAAAGAGAATCTTTTAGAATGGGATGTAATAGGATTTTGTTTTCATAGCAAAGGATTAAATATTTAGACATATTATATAATAATAGGGTTTATAAAGTAATGGACTATAAGTTAGACGATATGTCATAATAAGTGTTTGTCGTTTCGAAATTTTATCCAATTTATAGTAAGAAAAGTATAGTCTTCTGTTTATGTTTCAGTTTTCACTCCATTTAATACACAATTTATTTGTTTAGCTCTTAATTCATTATAAGAGTCAGCTCTGATTCAAATTGATAGCTTCTCTTAATATGAAGAAATTGTTTCATAAACACACACAAGTAAATGGACGACAGCAAGGTCATATTAGATTATTTAATGTAAGTATGATTATTCTGGGAAATTCTTGTTGTATAACAGCAGTATTGTAATATTCAAAATATGTTTTTATATTTTAAAAAAGAAAGATTTAATCCAAGTTTATTTTTTCCTTTCATCTTAATCTTCTTGGGATGTTTAGTACCTATGGCAAAATCTAAATGGTTGAATCATTGGAGTGGACTGCAGTTGGGAAGCAAATTATGTAATCCCTAAACCTAAGCTTTTGTTAAAAAGCATTGTACGACATATACACAAATAATAATACATTTGATGTACTCTTCATTAATAGCAGATGACATGACTCTCATTAGGGACGAATTGGTCACAACTAACTGCCGAAGAGATTCACTTAACGATACATAATTCAAAGATGACTTCGATAAAAGGATTGCACTTAAATTGAGTTGCACTTAATGCCAGTTCACTTTTACTGTTGAAACACTAATTACATTATTTTTAGAATTGTGGTGACCATTGATCCCACATCAGTGATGGCCAAGTTCCTCTAACTTAGGGGGTCCCTCGAACTCAAACTTCGGGGAAGGGGTTATAGGGGAGGGTATTTTGCATGGAAAAGTAAAAAAAACTGCCGCTTCGCTTCGCTCGACGAAAAATGCAAAATGGAAGCAAGGTAAAAATTTCCCGGCAAGGGACGTCTAGCCGGACTCAAAAGTCAGGGGAATATTTGGGCTATGCCCACCCTTGGCCATCACTGATCCCGTCTTTACTTTATATCTATTCCAAAGTAAACTTCTATCGATTCAAATGTGAAAAGTGATGAAAACATTCAATATTTGTATCTATAATCTTATTTTAATAAGAATTTCATGTTTTTTGTGTTTTGCCATTTTATCAGAGGCTATGGGGAAAACAGTTTTCTATGAATATTTACATTTTTCAAAAAACACGATTTCATGTAAGTGTTGGAAGTGTTAGAAGTGACACAATTTGCATAAATTCAGTGATAATTATCGAAAGAGTGATTGAGTTTTATGCGTAAATGCCTTGAATTAGAGGCAAAATTCACTTTACTTTAAGAAAGATTCGCTTCTTCTCTGCACAGAATATAGGAATCCCTAATGGGATTGAAAGGCGAAAAATGCTAGAATATGAACTGAGGCTATAGGAGCTTAACAGTAGCTCTTATTCCACAATATAAGGCTTTTGAATGAAACAAATTTGACGTCATTTGACATCAACTCAAACTATAAAAACATTGGGTTTCGACCAATGTTTGTATTTCTATGCAAATAAAAGCCAATTGCAACTAATGATCAAATTTAAACGATGTAACCTTGCAAACATTTTTCAAGTTCACTCACAATCATTCTATATTGTTTAATTAATAATAGTACTATTTATATATCGACTGCAACTCTCTATGTAATTAATTATAAGTTAATGATTAGTTTTATGGTTGATTTCAATGAAAGGGTCCTTTGGCCATATTCGATAGATTTAATTCCTGGTCAAATTCATAATTTAAAATTCATAAATGGATAAGATTTTGATTTTTTCCATTTTTATATATTATTTAGAACTTTATTAAAGACTGAATTCATATTTTTGACACTTTTGAAATTCATTCTAAATGTTATTAAATTTTAATGAAAATCTATCTTGAAGTTTTTCAATTATTATTTATGAATTTTATTCGGATTAAAAATCTCTTAACTTAAATTATAAAGACCCAGACTATGTATTTTGTTGTGAGTCTAAAACCTTTCAATAGAATTTCAAAAAATAAATCTGAGAAACTATTGCATTAAAAATGCCAAGATCTAAAATATCATCAATGTTTTTAATCAGACTTTAAGATTATTGGCCTCTCTTTTGGTTTCATTAGCAGTGAAAGTAAACTTTTTCTTTATTGTATGTCAACTGAATTGAATGAGCAATTAAGTGGTTATTGAGTACTACTTAATAGTGTATTATCACTAATCAATTGCATTAATTAAGAGCTGGTATTAAATGGATTAATGATGAGCTTTGAATAATTGAAAGAATACATTTGGAAAATCTTCTCAACTCATCAGATGTGTCATCAAATTAAATAAATGATGTTTTCTTGGTTTGAAAATAAAATTATCGATTTTGAAGCAAAAATACTGCAGTTTATGCTGTTTTCAATAGAAAACAATCGATAGTTTGAGTCAAAAGAATTAATCTGAATATGAATTTTCAAACTTTGCCAATAATGACAAGAATTCTATGGTTTGTTGTAAAACAGACAAAGTTTTGCCTCATTTTGTGTTGAAGTGAATGCGAGGCATTCCTTCATTTCTCCGACTCTTCGAAAAATATCTGAATATTATAATATTATACAACGCTTTTAATTTCATGTTTAGGAATATTTCATAAAATGTCACAGACGACCTAAAATAATTGGCCATTTGTTTTCATTTTTCTTTAAATTTAATTGAATTTACCCTGTTTTTAGAGCAAAGTTATTCGTAATTAAGGAAACGACCAGAAATAATAATTTAAGTAAAAGTAAAGTAAACACCCTGTATTAAGTAGAATATGGAAAATTTGATCAATTTGTTAACGTTTTGCCTCATTTTCAAGTTAAGCGGTGATAAAGAGGGAATGGTTTGTTACAAAAATTGTCTTGCTCTCAAAGTTACCCAATTGAACAATAATAAGAAATATAATGGCTTCTTATTTTGGGTTAGCCATGACATTTTAAGTTAGACTACATTGGAAGTGTAGCATATTGAAAATTAGGCATTTGGAGTTGAGCATTTTTACTTCAAATTCTTTGCTTAATATTCATAGGTGATGTCAAAACGAACTTATTCGAGCGTTATTTTAATAAGAGAGCAACAAATTTGAACCATGTCTTCAAACCTCCATAACTATTATTTCATTTCATGCCACTAATCGATTATTTTTTACAATAAATGCTATCAGATATACAAAAAATGCTAAACAACAAACAAACTTATCTAGAGTATTCAGAAAACCCCATTTTTGAATCATTGAATGCAATAAAATAATGTTTAGTATTTTAGAATAAAAAAATAATTGCAAAAATGACTTTCAATTTGATTGTTTTCAATTAATTTGAGTTAACGTTAGATTGGATTCGTTTCAATTTTAAGTTGTTATCAATTTTATTGATCACAAGTTCTATATACTAGTAGTCCTATAAAATGACATTTTCTATGACATTAAATATTATGTATTTGTTTGTCCACCAATTTCCTCACACGATTGAAATGAAGCCCACGTTTTAAAATTTTTTTTAATTTCTCCCAATTGTTCAAGCATTATTCTAAGCCCACCTTTTATAGCAGGGAATGAAAAGATATATAAAATGGAGTGTCATTTGAAACTCTTAGTTAGAATTTATTTACATATGATATCAAAATGTTTTAGAAAAGTGTCTTTACTACCTAACTCTAGATATCAAGTACATGTAATATTAGTAAAAAAATAGTAGGTCAATAGAGTTAGGTCAAATTGATAATACAAACAAAGACCTGCCTTTTATTTCAGATACTCGCAAACGATCGCTTAAATATATACCCAATGTATGACAAACTATATACTCAATGAATGACAAACTGTTTAGTAATAAAATATTTTGAATTAAAAATAATAAAAAATATTAAATGAATTCGAAAAATATGCAAATTCTTGAGTATTATGAAAATTAATGAATGTTTTCGGAATAAATTTCTCTAAGAGGCAATAGAAGTGAAATGTTTTGTATTTTTAATTTGTTTTTATGCTAATTACGATCATTGATATCTCCAAAGATCTCCTAAATTATTATTATTATATAAAACAATTAGTATTATGTTCTCTGAATTAATACATTATTAAAAATAATTTTTGTTATTATTTTTCTTTGCGGCCAAATATCAACAGAACATAGGCTTCAATCAAATATAGTCTACTTCTCAGAATTGAAAATAATGTGATTTACAATTATTATTCATTTTCTTAATGTATAATACAATTAGACAATATGTGCATTATGTTAATACCAGGGACGCCCAAGGTCCTCGACCTTAGGGGGAGTCCCTCGAACCAAAAAATTAGGGGGTATAGGGGGTATTTTTCTGACTCGCCGGGAAAAAACTCAAAGGGTCTCCTTTTAGCTCAAAAACTAGGGGGTATTTGGGCTATACCCCCTTGGGCATCCTTGGTTAATACTCGCACACACTTTATCACATTAACCATAATTCTAATCAAAAAAAGTCCTAAAGTCAATCATTTTAGCTAGATGGCTTTTAATGGATATAATATAATATAATACCTATTAATGATTTGTGCTCGTTTACTTCTACGTCACACAACTCATTAAAAAATTCATTTCGTATAATGCAGTCATAAATTTTGATATCCTCTGATATTTGTCGACAATGGATGTTCATGTACAAATGTAGAAATCAAGACTTATTTTGCTGATGTGCTCACCTCTGGCAAAGAGATTACTTAGGATGGCGATGTTCTCTTAAGTCAGAGATCAAGGTAAATGAGACTTTTGTGAGCTATTAATTTGGCGAAACGGAAAATTGTCTCAGTTTGTAATCGGAAATATATATTTACAAAACTATTATGCGTTTTAATACTGGTTTGAGTGACTTTAATGACATTAATGTTATCTTTAGTTCTCTTTTGTTAATAAGAAGTAGTGAATCGATTTCTTGAGATTACTCTGAGTTTGTATGAGTTTTGGTGAACGACAGACACAATTGGAATTCGTTTAAATGAAATGAAACAAAGAACAGAACTGAGGATTTTTGAAACCATTGTTCACTTATATTAGAGACCATTCTTTACAAATAGTGACAAAAAGTCAAACAAATAAAGTGCCAAAAATGCGTTTAGTATTGCAATAGTCAACAGACAAGCGATTGGAACATAGATTTTGTTCATAATTAAGGACATCAGGAAATGAGAATTCATTTAATTGCGAGCAGTGCTGAAGAGCACAACTGTTCTGCTTACTGTCGTAGTCATAGAGGGCGGGTGCCGACTCAGCCCTTTCGCTAAATACCAATATTAAGCAAACCATAGCTGCGATTACGCCAAACACTGATACCATATATTTTGCCATTTTGTCACTTCTTCTAAATTAGTTTCTGTCAAAAGAGAGAAAGAAAGAAATATTACATTACTTTTGTATTAAAAAGAACTTATCATACATTTTGACCACAAGTTTACAAATATATCAAATGTAGAGATGACTACATTTACTTTAAATTCAACAGTTTTTAGTTCAAAACAATTGAGTGCTTTTGATGGCAATATCAATGTTTGCTCACAAACTGCTAATTTTCAAATCATTTATTTAAATTAGCTTTGCGGTTTAATCTAGTATAATGTAATTGATCAGGGCATAACTTTATAGATATATTTTCTTTTGAGTAAATCGAAGAGAGTAAGAGATTGGTGTTTCAAACGAAAAACACTGAATTATATTCTTTTATTCAAATGATTTCTAAAATTTCATTACGACTTCGACATAATTAACGACTGCTTTGCATTCAATGAGATGATTATTCATTTTAAGCAGAGATAACCAAGAAGGTATAGCCAAAATACACGCATAAGATGAAAGTTTTGGAAATGTTCTCTTAGAAAGTTGGCATTTTTGGCCGCATTTTTTAGGCTTTTCGTTTATAAAATGTCGAATAAACCCGATTTAAACTTAATTAAGGATAAGTAAACAACAATTAAACCGAATTTAGCGAATAATGGCAAAATTATCTATTTTCTATATTTTGTTTCGGGAAAAATACCCCCTGAGACGAAATATTTTGAAAATATTCTTTCTCCTAAAATCAAGTTGCTTGGTTATACCTGATTTAAGTCTCATGAATATTAATGCTGATCAATTGACAAGCTTATTCTATTTAAATCGATAATTTATAGTCATTTTGAAAAGTGTGAGACTTTTGCAAACAAGATCAATTTATTAAATCTGTATTACGACTAAGAATAAAATTTTAATTTCAAAAATTCTGATTCTATTCGAAGCATAAAAAGAATGGATTTTTAAACGAATAAATTCTTGGATTTGTAATAAAACTATTGGATATTGTGTTCACATTTTGATTGAATTTTAAGCGACACTCAATCACTAAATTGAGTCAAGAATTCAACGTTCAGTTTAGAGAATAGGTTTTGAATTTAAAACATGGCTTTGAATTCATTTGAATAAATAAAATAAAAATGAAAAAACAATGCAATGACTGTACAATACCTGGCGTGGGATTAGTTTAAAAGTAGTATAGCTGTAGTCTCAGCTCTAGTCTATAGCTGTTTATATTATTGTCATTTTTCAATATTCTTTTGTAGAGTTTGTCTTTTGATTCTTCTAAAGAGTTGTATTCTTCCAATTACTTGTCCAAATGATTAAACTGACCCACAAAGAAGTTTTACATTTGAAAAGCACATTAGATAACCATAAATGAACAAGTATCCTCAACTTGTTCGAACAAAAGTGTAATCCGAATACACATTTGTGATCAAATTCTAACCCAATGACCGATAGCTTATCATATAATACCATTCTTTCATTGATTTCATGCTTTTATTCCAATATGTTTTCGTACAAAATATATGAATAAAAGAAAATCTTTTCATTTTGTTATACAATTCCTAACATTACAAGAAAATGATTAATATTCCGATAATTTTGTAGCAAAATTAAAAACCAATGCATGTTTGAACTCTAATTCTTTGTGTTTTTATGATCGCAGGTAAAATTAACTGTCTTATTTATTTATTCATTTGTTTCATTGCATTGGAATAAGAATTTAATATATCGAATAGTTTTGCATAACAACTGTTTGGAGAAATAACATCAAAATCTTTTTATTAAAAAAAATGAGAATATAGGTTTAATTGTATAACTTGGTGAACACGTATTGAAAGTTTAAGATGTGGGTCTTCTCATCATAAGAGTATGTATCTGAGGAACAATTCATATAATTGAAATCAATATGATATCCAGTAAATACATATTCGAATAATATTTATCTTGTTTTATGAAACTTAACACTAAATTTGATTTCATTTTTAATCATTTTATTGAAAATAACTATTTTTAGATTAAATGAAATTCATTTTAGTAATATTTTAAATAAAATTCAATTAAAATGAAATATTTGATCCAATTTTGTGATTATTTGATAGTTATATTTTTTGTCTCAAAGAAAAGATCACATATCATTTTTTTCAAGACACTTTTGCATATGTTGCAAGAGTGTTTTATTGCTATTGGGTTCTTTTCCAAACAAGAATGTGATTCCTATGAGTGTTTGTCTAATGTATGGATGAAAACTAGATATAAATCGCAAAGTATTGACCATTTATTCGAGGGATAGGAGTGACAGAAGTTAAATGATATAAAGATAATTAGTTGAAACCACCCAAACATGAATGGCTTAACAATTAAGTCGAATGTCGTTTGGATAGAAAGCTTGGTCCCAATTGTCTCTTCCCTTACATAAACATTAAGCCAACAAACGATTAATTGGAGACTACAATAAGATATATCATATGAATTATTATTTGGTGGATATTTTTCTGTCTCTTAATGTTCTGGTTTTGTACATATAGAGCGCTTGTGTTCTGAGATGCGATACACTTATAAATAATTGTCATTCAAAGCATTCATTTATAGCAATAATTGATTAATGGATGCATTCTATGAGAGATTTTTCACAAGAAAAAGATCAAATGATGAAATTTTTGCGGATAGACAGATCGATATGAAAATTAACTTGTTTAATATAAATAATTATACCTTATCAAATCAATTGATGCAATGATTTGATTTTTTTGATAAAATGAACAAACATTTAGTTAATTAGTTTTGTTGAATGCTATATAAAAGCACTCATAGATTATAAAAACTCAATTATTATGAGAAAATGAATTGATTTTCTTTTTGAGTAACATTTCAATCATATACTCGACTTTGAGTGAAGAAAAAACAAGAAAAAGAGGCAAAACTATAATAATGTTGTGACAAAATACAAGAGCTGTGCAAATAAAAAACACTAAATACATCTCAAACGTCGTCTCAACCGTTAAATCTTTTTGGTGTTCAGAGAAAAGCCAATCATTTTATAGATTATGACAACAAAACCGTTAAGAAGTATTAATCATTGCTTTAATGAGAAATTTTTGATGTCTTTTATGAAAAATTATTATCTCTTAAGAAACCAAAAGAATTTCTAATCACTATAAAAGTGATTACAAAGAATAATGGAATCGAGGAATTAAAGCATAGGTTTAAAGTGGAAACAATATTAACATTACATTAAAATACAAATTCTTGAAACGACTTACCGTTAAAAATAGTTTGCAAGGACAAGATGAATTTCACTTTTTGCTTAGTGTTAGTGAACGGACCGAACGCTACGATTCTGTAATCGATATAAACAACTGTTGAAAGAGAGCACAATCAAAGTGACGACTTTCAAGACTACAGTATTGTGAATTATGTATGCTACTTTTAAATAGAAAAGCTGATTTTATATTCTGTGGTATTTTACAAAATGCTGAATCAAATGATGGTTTGAAAAATCAAAGTTTATTCCAAACGTTTATATAAGTTATGTAAGACTTAGTGACCAATAATATAATTAGACCCCGAAGTGGTTGAGAGCCTATGACGTTGACTGTCAGCGCCGACCAATCATATGATAGCAGCGATTCTTTGCGGAGGTCTGAATGACAGCAAAATTCTGTGCAAAATCTATTGTTCTATTTGAAACTAAAGGAAACCCCCAGTCATTACAAACACGTAAACTACTCTTGTATTCTAGAAATTCTGGCACAAACACTCAGAATAAACTCCACCTTCAAAAAATATCAGTTGTGACGAAGTGCTCATTCTTTATATAATTTTGGTTCTAATGATTAAAGAAAAACTTCTATAATTTGCTTCCGAAAAATGAATTTATTTTTCAAATACTAATTGTGGACCAAATTATTCAATGAAAGCCTTATTACAAGTGTTTGTTCACTGAATATGTATTTAAAACCAACTATTATTGTGTGCATTACAAGTGTTTGCATTGAATTTGATATTCTATAATCATCGCAAACATAAAATTCTATGAAAATATTTGCCTAATATTAACACTGTTTTATCGGTTGATTAATGTCGAGAACATTTAATAAGAGTTGATTAAAATTTGAAGACTAAAGCCTTAGATATTCTGTTGAAAAAAATTCTTTTATTTCAAACTCATTCATAGGCTTCCAAAATGAAATTCATAGGAAAAAAATTCTTTTCAAACAAGTAATAAATGATTTCACAATTTTTTCATATTATTCTTTAATGAATTCATTGATTTTTATATTATTCTTTAAATCAATGGATTTAAAATTTTTTCGGATATTTTGTAGAAAAAATTCAAAACAAGGAAATGTCGCATAGTTTTGCATAAATTAATGTCTAATTCGAAATCGGTTGAGTCATCCAGACAAATTCAATTCTCTCTGCAATCAACAACTTATTGATAAGAATTTGTAGGAAAATTTTATAAAAACTCGTCATTTATTTGTAAATTTGATGTCAAAACAAATATACGAACATTTATTAAGCAATGTTTGAAATTCTTGTCATCAGAAAAAATAAACTGAGAGACGCTTTCAAATGAAGTATTTTTTCAATTAGTTTTCTATTCATTTGGTCCAATCACTCATCAAAATAACGAGAATTGGTTTTTAAAGGTTTTTGAACTATAAATAAGATTTATTAAAAGCTACTGATTTTTGTCGTCAATTCACTTATCGAGGATTTGGACCCGAATTTAATAAATATATTTTTGTGATTGAATTTAAATATTTTATGATTTTATGATCCGATTATTTAAACTTTTAAAATAGGAAAATATCTTGAATTGAATGCGTCACTCAAAACAAGGGTCGACTCTATTTTAAAAGCTCTTCAGAACTGAATATAAAAATAGTAATTATTTTACTGCAACTCTTATACAGGTATTAATCCATTTGGGACTCAACCATAATATTTGTGTTTCCGAAAGAATATTCTTCAGTAAACATAATATATTCGGAGGCATTACATAAACTATATTTATTTGGAGTCAAAATGCATTTTCTGTGTATATAAAGCGCATCAAAATTTAATATTTAATGAAGAAGTCATTCAATCAAACATATAATCATTAAATTTTCAAACAATTTGTTGTCCAAAACACTGTATTCATAAAAGTGAAAAATCCAGTTAATTAAAGATAAAACATTTCAAACACTTGTCTATTCACATATTTTATGCATAATTTATTAGGTATCTATTATTGTGATGGATCATAACAATTACCTTAATTTTAAATAACATATTTGAACTTAGCATTTGTTTTCATTCTGTTCATTCAATTGAACAGCTCTTAGCAGGTGTATTCAAGGTCCGTTAAGAAGGATTCAAAAAGTACAAGGTATAGGATCATATTTCTCAGAAAATCTCACCCAAAATATCTGCCAAAGTTATAAATTTTTACCTGAGTCTAAGGGGTCTTCTCGAACCGCCATTCTGTTCAATGTGTTGGAGATTCCAATATAAGTATTTTGTTTGTCCCTCACTCTTAGGTTATGTAAAGTTAAATCCGACAAAAAATACAACTCTTTTCGTCGAATAGAAATTCAATTCTTCTTAAGTGCTTTGTTTGCATTTCAACTGAATATAAATACATTTTTCACTGAATCCAAAATAAAAACTATGTTTTCAGATCACATTTATAGAAATATTGTGATTTACTTGATAAATTTAATATACGATAAAACCAGGGATAGCCACGGTCAAAATACCCCTTGAGACCAAAATACTCGTTTATAAAGTTGGGGTCTTTTTAGACTTTTCAGTGCTAAAATGGCCCAATTATCTTAATTTAAACTAAAACAAGGCCAAATAACTGGACTTAAACCTGATTTAGCGTTAATTTAGCCAATAGTGGCAATAAAAATGTTCTCAGTGATGAAAATTTTAAAAATCTACCATAAATTAGATTTGCTTGGATATCCCTGATAGAAATGTGGATGTATTTTTTTAATATTCTGGTAAAAAAGAAGCACCACATAAGAATTACCTTGCATTATTGTAGTTTATTAGATTGGAAGACTTAGAAATAGCTCTAATTTCAGTTGAAGGCCAGTGAAATGTTTTTATCCTGTCGGTTTTTTTATTTTATTGTTTTTATTATTTATACCGAAATATGTACTTGGCAAATCTGATTCAAACTCAAGATATTTTTTCTTGAGTTGACCCCTTCTTGTAAATTGAGGCTCAAATTTAAGGTTCTCTCTGTATTCTTCGAATCCCAATCCAACGAATTTCGATTCGCCGGATATTTATCGAACAAAAATCTTTGCGCCTAATCTTTAACCTAATCTTTACACCTAATCCCAGCTGAATCTCAATTTGAAGAAAAATTGAAATA
>JAQGCS010000820.1:0-17974 GCA_034702105.1 Fuscozetes fuscipes
CTAATTAACTTACTTGTACTAATAATTTATTAGTAATAAAACTTTGACTCAAATCTTTTGGCTTTAAAATAAACTTTTGCACAAAACTTATTTTGAGTCACTTTTTGATGCATTAGAGTAATGAGTGTTTGTTTGCAATCAGTTAATGACTCGATTCTTATCCTTTTAATTGATGGCAAAAAATGGCGATAAAACCATCTAAAAAACTGATCAATACTTTGAAATTTATTAATAAAACGCAAACATTTGATTCGAGGAAACATTTGTTTGATTTCAAAATTGACTCAGATTTCAATCTTAATGAAAATAAAGCGATTCCCGGACTTAAGGAAGAGATCACTCAAAACAAAACAGAATTGAATATTCATTTGACAGAAAAAGTTATTTCCGTCGAAATACACAAATTAGTGACAAATGACGACAACTATCGAAAGCAAATATGGATTTATTTCCTCCAATGTCTTAACAAATATAAAACCATTGCCGAAGAAGAGCCAACTTTTGTATCATTGACTCAAACGATCTCTAATTTGTTTGGTGTCGGAGTTTGGGACTCGACTTTCTATGCCATCAAATTCAATGGTTTTCCTCTAATTTTTAGTTTAAATATTTATTAATAACTTTTTTTAATTAGGAGTTATTTACTTATTTGGTCACAAATCGATTGAAATGGAAGATGAAAATAAGAAAGAGTTCTCTCTATTGGATTATTGTGACCTCGGATTCGAATATTTGATAACTGATAGAAATGAATATGAAATCAATGGAATTGAAAAGTGTTTGAGAGTCGACAGAATCGATCTAAAGAACAACAAACTGATTATCTGTAATGTAATCGATGCGAACGATGGCAACGGATGTCCCGTTTATGTCAAGTGTCGGCTTAATTACTCACAAATGATATGCCAGGAATTGAAACACAACTTTCTTATTGATTGGAGCCGTTGTATAATAAGTGGCATATCGAAAATGATCCTGGGCAAGTTTGTATCCAAGGTTGAACTCAAAGAGGTTCATGTAATAGACGTGCAAACAATTCCAGACATATGTCATAAGTATTGGTCAAAAAGCAATTGCTTTTCAACTGTAAGCGATTCACTCGAATTCATAAAGTCTTGCGTCGGATCAGAGCTCGAGTTATATGAGTTTCAAATAAAGTCCGAACAAAAATTAATCTCTTGTTTTAGACACCAATTGGTCGACAATTCAAAGTATTTTTTACCCAAATTCTATACTCAACCGGAATATGATTTAATATAAAACCAGTAAATTAATCGTTTGTTTAAGAATTCTTTGAAAGCCTTTTGAATAAAATAACTCTAATTTTAATCTTTTTTTTTATGAATATTAATGAATAAAAAATATGTTTTTACTAAAAACCGATGCAATTGTTTCAGTTCGAGATCTCTATCAAAACAATTCAAATAAAATAAATATAGTATTTTAAAATTGAGTCAAACATTTATGAGTTAGCCCTCAATTATTCTAATATTTTTGAATTTTTTAATCTGAAGTCGCTCGAAATGGATGGCATTCGTTTTCAATTTCGCCCAGAGCAAGTTCTAGTTATTAGAGGAATGGCTTACGCTTTGATTGTCAGTCCGATCATATATTTTGGAATAATCTTCAATTCGCTATATTATAGTAAACCCCAAAATAGCTATTGGACCAAATTGATCCTTCATATACCCGGTATACCATCTCTCTATGAAAGAGATGGCTCTTTCTTCATATATCGATACATACCTGATACTTTATGCCATCGCTTTATGGATAATAAATGGGTTATAAAACTAATTCCAAGAACTATTAGATCCAGAATATCGAATGCTATTAGTCATTGTGGCTGTGCCTGGATTTTGGTCATCATTTTGTCGGTTATTGCTTTCATACTACTAATTAAGAATTGTTGCAAATGTAAGGGCAAAAAGAGTGGCCACCGGGGAAGGAGTGTTGGTAATAGTGGTAGTAAAGGGTTGCTCTTAGAAGAGGAAGTTAAGTCCTCCTCTCATTCGAGTCATATTCAAATGCATTCAAAAAGAAGATCAAAATCAGTGAAAAGAAAGAGAATTAGACATAGATCTGGAAGTACTCGCAGCAGATCAAAGCGAAAGACTAAATCAAAGAAGTACTGCAGAAATTCTGTTCATCACAGAAGACACGATTGGGGTTTGTGTCCCACTTGTGGATATACGATGAAACATCCGCCCACTCACTGCACACGCAATTAGGCCAAAGATTTTCATGAAATTAATTTGTTATTTACTCAAAATATATGTATATTTGAAATTCAAATTTTGAATAAATTATTTTAATTAACAATTGATTAAATTGAAAATGTTTTCAAACAATTAGTAAATTTTAAAGGCATTTAATAAAATCGATTTTTAATTGAAATCAAAATCTCTTTAAAATACATTTTTATAGCAAACAATGGTTTTAATGTAATTTTAAAACAAATGTTTGAAAATATTTTCAAATTTTCATTTGAATCACAATTTGTAGTGAAGTATAAATTGTGAACCAAATCAAAAGTGATTGCAATGTCTTCGAAGCTGAAACCAATTGTAGATCCAGAGGACAAGAAGGCAAAGCCTATTGAATTGCCAGAAAAGATGAGGATGAGAAATCTTCAGACATGTGAAGCCAAACCTGGCCAACAGCCAGTAAATACGCAGAGCTTACCCTCCTTGGTATCTGAAGACAAAGTGAAAGGCTTGCCTCACATCGGCCAACAGGACAGTACAATTGAATGTTTCAAACTGGCAGATAAGGTCTTGGATTCGATTGACTCAATTGACAACCATAAAGGCTTTACCATTGGCACAGAAAAGAACAAAATCTATTGTGGAAGTGTTATCCAAAGAATACCAAAGGGTGGATATGCGCGCATCATTGGTGGACAGTCTGTCTTTTCGGCTTCAGCTCCCATCGAGAAGAAGCCGAAAATGACTTTTCAATTTGACAGAAAAAGACAACTGGCCATCAAAGTGGGCAATAATGTTGGCCAGGACTGGGTGGTAGTGGTGGCCGGTAATGGTTGTGTCTTTCTTGACACCGGCTCCTACGCATCCTTCGAGATGCCTATATATATTGTGGAACAGAATAGACATTATTATAAAGTTGGTACTGGCAATCGGATCCTACTTCTTGGAACTGGACATCATTTGATGTTATATACAAAAGAATGTCCGATTCTTTTCGTAAGAAAACATACAGTGACTCACCAGAAGTCGATTCCTGCGACAGCCATTCCTCCACAACAACTTGTACATAAAATTGTGATCGCACAAGTGCCACCTGAGCCTAAGAAAAAGGAAGAGCCGAAGAAGGAAGAGCCTAAAAAGGAGGACTCAAAGGAGGACTTAAAGGAGGTCTCAAAGGAGGACTCAAAGGAGGACTCAAAAGATGAACAAAAGCCTGTTCCACCCGTTGCTGAAACTATAGAGGTTAGTAAAAATGCTAAAATACAATCGCCATCAGTGGAACAGTTGGAAGTACCTGAAGAAGCTGATTATACAAAGGCCAAAATCATTGGTTTGATCGCTGCCACTGCGGTCATCGGTATTGCCCTCCTTTACCTCATCTTTGGCGCCAAAGGTAGGAACAGTCAAAACATACGGAAATAGTTTTATTCAATAAATGCCAAAACATTCAAAATAATGAGTAAATTGTTTTTTAGTGAAAATGAGTTTATAATTAAAATTCTTAATTGAATTCAAATTACAGAAAATAATTTAAATTTTGATAAAACATTAATTCAGAAAACATTTCAAAACAAAATGACTTCAATCGAAATGATTTTATATTAGAAAAGACAACAATTGATGAATGAATTCAAAAGTAGTGTTAAACTCCTTTCGATCTATTCTTATGTTTGGACCAAATTTTGATATTCTTGGTTCCGTTTGATATGAACTGAAATTAGAGAATTTTGATTAGAATTTGATAGCAATGAATGGACACACCGTTTGTGTTTTGAGCCAATTTCCTACTAAATGTCTGTTTGTGTTAATCCATTTGATATTACTATCGATTGTCTCCAACGCTCTCTTTCTCTCATTTTGTGTAACGCCTCCGATATTAGAGTCGAAGAAGTTTTTGACCTAAGAATACGACAATAATAACAATCAATTCAAACATTTCGACCCAAAGTTGGAATCAATACCTCTTTTCTTCTGATATCATCACTAAAATAGTTGCAAATATTGTTTACAACAGTTCCCAATTGACCTTCGCTCAAATGTTTGCCCAAAAGTGTATAATTGTTTCGATAGTAATCCCAAATCACTTGCAATCCGTCGGGATTTGTGATCACATAATTCAAAACCGATATGTAGTCCTGTTTTCGGACTAATGTCTCGCTTAGTGAGTAGTCTAGAAGTCTGTCCACAAAATTCAAAATTAATATCAGAGAGAGTTTAGTGAAGTACTGACTGTTTGATGAGATCTGTGTTCGATGTAAAGGCCAGTGCATTGAGATATGTGAGTTTGAGCACAGTTGAGGTCGACTCCCTATATACATCCCATAAGTTGTTCCAATCATAGGGCAGATTAATTCTTCTGATGGCATATCTGAGGGCTGGCGCTAAGATATTTGGAGGTAGCTTTCCGTTAACCCTCCATTCGTAGTACATATCCTGTGCTTTTTGAAGACAGGGCTCGTAATTCATAGAACAGACAAACTCAAGAATATTCGAACGGAGTCGACGCTCAACATCACTGCCCTGAGTATCGTCCCAACCCAAGCGCTCGTATGTCTCTTGTGCCAAGCTACTCAAATAAAGGTCCAGGTCCTCTTTGTTCTCAGTTGAGGACAGATAGCGGCGAATGGGCGCAAACATACTGATGGCTACACTCCAGGGCTGCAAATGAGTCTCTTTTGACAAATATTTGGATAATTCTAATGGTTTCAAATATGAGAGGAGTCCAGCTCTGGACAAATAGAATGAGTCGATTATGAAGTTTGTTCGATCGCTCGGAGTGAGTGCATCTAGCACAGTTTGGTTAGTAGTGAGGGTTTCAATCCATTTGTTCCAATCTTCTTCGGGATAGTTCACAAAATACATGCCTTTATTATCGGTATTCAATTTGAGAAGTCCTCCAAAGTTTTCGTCTGTCGTTATATTAATTGTTTGTTCCTTTTGTTTAATGAATTCAATTCGTTCTAAAAGGGGATCCATTGATGTGTAGTACGAGAGAGGAATTGTCCAAATGGTACTGGATAAATAATTGAACCGAATAAATTGAATTTAAGTCTATTTCGATCATTTAAAACTTCTTACTCTGAGTCTAATGTCTGTCCATTCGATAGAAACCTTCTCTGTTTGACAGTTAATTTGTTAGGCTCTGTACTGTCTCTCGTGATATTCAAGTAAGGAAAGCCTGCTTTTGTTGTCCAGGTATCCATCAATTCATATATAGTAGTGTTGTGTTCCTATTGAATGAGTCCATTATTAGGTCACTGATTGAAAAATAACACAAACTTTTGGAAAGAAAAGGTTGAGTTCATCCCAGAGTTGTTTCGTAACCACAGTTTGATACTCGTATTTCTTTAAATACTGTTTTAGGGCTGACTCCCAATTATCGCTTCCCATAACAAACTCAAGCATTCGTAGAACAGACGCTCCCTTTTGAATAGATATGAAAAATATTCTTAACCATCGAAATATTACAATTAGAAGTTCAAGCTAACCTTCTGATAGACAATAGCACTGGTGTAAGCCCTCTCTGCTGGCGAATTGACAGCTCTGATAATTGGTTCGGAAGTGGCCGAAGAATCAGCCGATATGGCCGTCACGTAATCAGTCATTAGGAATAAGTCGTTCTAAAAATGATGTTTAAAATTGACTCAATTCACAACGAAATCATTGAATTCATACATAATTCCAGTCTTTCTCTACATTACTAACAGACGTATATTCCAAATATGAAGCGAAAGCCTCATTAAGCCATAGGTCTGACCACCACTTGCAGGTCAACAGATTTCCGAACCACTGATTAAAGAGAAACCCAATTGAAATACAATGCAATTCAAAGGAAAGTGTTTTACTGACCATATGTGTGATTTCGTGAGCGATAACTGCAATGACACTCATTTTGTTAGCAGTGGTCGACTCTGATTCCTCCCAGAGCATAGCTGTCTCTCTAAAAGTGATGAGTCCCCAGTTTTCCATAGCACCAGCACTGAAATCAGGTATGGCTATAAAGTCTACTTTCTCCATTCCCTGAGTGGAATAATTGTAATCTAAATAATTTCCAAAATAATTCAAAAGTTTTGGGCTGACGTCCAAAGAGTAGTCCAATTTATGTTCTTCAACACTGGATGAGCACACCTTCACAGGTATACCATTCTGATCAGTTGTCTCTTTGCAGACAAAGTCACTGACAACCATTGCTAATAGATATGTCACCATTGGAACAGTTTCCTCGAAATGCAATGTCTGAATGTTTGTGCCATCAGCCAGAGTCCTGACTGATTTGTGCTCTCGTGAATTAGAAATTGTCAGGTTCATATTTGAAGCAGAAGTTATGGTTAATTCGAAGCGAGACTTGAAAGAGGGTTCATCAAAGCATGGGAATGCCTTTCGTGCGTGTGTGGCCTGGAATTGAGTGGCTGCCAGTCCCACTGCTTCACCGTCTTTGTAGTATTGACTTTTATAGAGGCCGACCATATTTTGATTCAGCTCTGACTCAAATTCAAAGACTAATTTATATGAATTTGGCGGAAGTGTGTCCTCCATTTGAATGACCCAAAACTCGTACGGAATGTTTCTAAAAGTATTGTTCACAGACAGCGGTTCTTCCGTATCTTTGATCAGAACACGGGTTTGGGTGATATTAAGGGTTTCTGCCGCGTGTACTATGAAATACTTGACCTCTTCAGTAGCGTTGACTTCGATAGAGGCGTTTCCATCAAAACGATTGCCGACGACATCGATATTAAAATCGAGCCAATATTTCTCTGGAATTATCTTCTCATTGAGTCGGTATGAAGTCCACGGACATGAGTCTGAGCCACACTTTTAGAGACAATATACTTAAACACTGATAAAAATGAGTTCTGATGGCATACCGTCAAAAAGTTTCCGATTTCTTCCTTATGTTTGTTCATCCAATCGATGTTACCATTGATTGTCTCAATGGCTCTGTTTTTATCATAACTGGTTATTCCGAGGTTTTCATTGGTGCTCAAGAAGTTCTCAACCTATAAAAGAATTGCGATTACGATAAATTCTGACATCAAATACAAGGAAGAGCTGATCCATACCTCTTGTTTTCTGGATGTGTTTGTGAATTGAGTGCAAATACTGTTGAGAACAGTTCCCAATTGAATTGTCGTTAGTTTTCCGATGAGTTTCTGATAGTTTTCTTTATAAAATTCCCACACTATTTGTAATCCATCAGAATTGGAGGCTATAGTGCTCAGCACAGTAGGTACGTCCTGTGTTCGGATCAGTTTGATGTCGAGGACTCGATTCAAAAGTCTGAGTAAAACAAAATTGAATTAATGCTGGAATTTTCTAAATGTATTCTTACAGTTTGATAAGCTCTGGGTCTGTTGTGTAAGAGAGTGCATTCATATATGTCTGCTTGACTGAGGCTGAGCTCTCATTCAAGTACTTTTGCCACATGAAGTCCCAATCTGTGCGATCGTCACTCTGTCTGATGGCATATCTCAAAGTCGATGTCAATAGATTTGGAGCCAGTTTTTGACCGGACTTCCATTCGGAGTACTTATTCAGTGCGCTCTCGAGACAAGGCTTGTGGTAAAGACTGCAAACAAACTCAATTATTGCAGCTCTTAGTCGTTTTTCAGTGTCTGTGCCGTTACTGTCATCCCATCCGAGACTATCATAGAGAGGTTGTGCAAGTTCTACAAAATACTTGATGGTGTCATTTCTGTGCTCTGTTGTCGACATATATGTCTTTATTTGCTGGAATGAATTTAACGCAATTGACCAGGGCGTCAAATGAGTCTCCCTCACTAAATATTTAGCCAATTGGAAGGGCTTGACATATGGCAAGAAGCCGGCTCTGGACAAAAAGAATGAGTCTAGTAAGAAGCCGGCCCTATCACTAGGCGTGAGTCCATCTGTGACCACATCATTTTCATTATCAACCAGAGCTTTGATCCATTGATCCCATACTTCCAAGGGGTAGTTTACAAAATACATTCCTTTATTGTCAGCATTGAATTTGATGGGCCCGTCCACAGCACTATCCAAAGTGATAGTTTGATTCTTATTTAGAATGAATTGTATTGGTGCTTGTTCCTTTGTCTTAATTGACTTGTAATAAGTGAGAGGAATGGTCCAAATTGTTCTGTAATTTATTAAAAATCGTTTAAAGTTTGAAAACTACCCAAAAGAGCATAAATTTACTCATTTTCGGGCGGCTTTCCATTCGACAAAAACCTCTCCTGAGTTATAACATATGTATTCTCTGATTCTTTGCTTATATTAATGTAAGGAAAGCCGGCTTTTGTTGTCCAGGAGTCCATTAAATCATAGATATTTACGGGCAGTTCCTAGAATAAATTATAATAATTATATCGAAAATCTATGAAAACTAATTCTTTATTACTTGAGGATAGGATGGATTGAGTGCATCCAACAGGTTCTGAGTGATAGCATTATTAAAACTGTTATTATTGAGATAACCCTGTATTCCCGTTTGAAAGTTGTCGGCCCCCATAACCGACTCAAGCATTCTTATAACTGACGCCCCCTTTGAAAGTAAAAATTTGTTGAATTCAATACAGATTTCGAGACTAAGTCCTAACCTTAGAATAAACGATTGAACTAGAATACTGTTGAACATCGGCGGAACTCTCAACTGTTCGCACCAATGGGTGGGAAGTGGCGGACGAGTCGGCAGTCACTGCCGTCACGTAATCGGAAATCATAAATAAGTCGAACTGAAAATCAATTTAATTAGTAAATCGAGTAACAGAAGAACAGCATAAAACATACATAACCCCAATCGGGTTCACTGTAGTTAACTGCTGAGTACTCCATAAAAGTGGCGAAGCCTTCATTGAGCCAAAAGTGTGACCACCACTGACAGGTCACCAGATTTCCGAACCACTAATCGAATCAAAGTTTAAAATTTGAAGTTTTCCACAAACAGGGAATGCCTTACAAAGTGTGCCAACTCGTGAGCGATTACAGCAATGGTTGACATTTTATTAGCCGAGGTGTCAATGTTCTGATCCCAGACGAGACGCATCTCTCTGAATGTGACTAGACCCCAATTTTCCATAGCACCGTAAGCAAAGTCAGGGATTGCAATCATATCGACTTTGGGTAAGGGATACTCCACTTGAAGATAATCTTTTTCCAAATGATGTAAACACTTTTTGGTCGACTCCACTGCATAATCTAGTTTATGGCTCTGCACACGAGAGGCGCAGACACCCACTATGTGGCCATCAATTGAGTCCTCCTTACAGACGAAGTCACTGACGACCATCGCTACTAAATATGTGACCATTGAAACCGATTCTTTATATTTTGTGGTTGTCCAATTGAGCACCGGATCAGTTGTGTTGGAAATGATGGGCATATTAGACAGAGTTTTGTTCATATGTTTGTCGTGTATTAGTGTTAACTCGAAAGTCGACTTAAACGACGGCTCATCAAAACAGGGAAACGCTTTCCGGGCGTCAGTAAACTCGAACTGAGTGGAGGCCAAACCTATTGTCTCATTGCCCTCCATATAATTGCTTCTGTACAGACCGGACAGTCCGCCCAAAAGCAGGTTTCCGTTGAAATCAAATTCTAGGAGATAGGCGTCGGGTTCTACTTTTTCAGCCAATTGGACGATAAAGAAATCGTTTGGTTTGTAACGGAATGTCTTGACTATAGGCACAAGTTTTTCAGTGCTTTTATATTTAACCCGGGCATCGGTAACATTCAAAATAGAAGAGGCGTGCACTATGAAGTACTGCACAGCTTCGGTAGCGTCCACTTCAATGGCAACACTTCCGTTATAGATATTTGTGGTGACATTCACTTGAATTGTCGGATAGTATTTGATTGGTTTGATCTTTGAATTCAGACGATATACACTCCACGGACAGGGCTCTGGACCGCACTATAAACAGAATTCATTGTCATTAGAGAAAAAATCACAATTTTGATAGGACTGACCCCATTCTCTGCCAACCACTGACCGATAGTATCGCTCTTTTCATAAATCCAATCGATATTAGTCTTAATATTACTGAAAGCGTTGTCACGACTAGAGTTGGAGAGACCGACATTTGGGTAGAGTTTTAGGAAGTTCTCAACCTTTGAACAAATTAATAAATGAAATGACATTTCAATCAATACTCCATTACTTCTCTTCGTTTGACATTATCACCAAAATATTGACAAATAGTGCCGAAGACATTCGACAATTGATTGGAACTCAGTTTTCTTATAAGCATTTCGTAGTTATCTCTGAAGAACTGCCACACAATAGGAAGACCCACACTATTACCCGCCATGTCTTGCATTACAGACACGAAATTACTGACGGGAACTAATCTATCGTCCAGAGATCGATCCAAAAGGCTGTGCGGTTTAAATACAAATTAAGACAAACAACCTTGTTAAAAATTGTTAAACCTTTTAAGTAGATTCTCATCGATACTATATGTCATGTAATTCAGAAAATTGGATTTAATACTGGAGTTTGTATCTAAATATGTGTTCCAAACGAATTCAAAGTCTTCAGAATTATTGCTCTGACGGATACCAAACCGAAGAATATAATCTCTCAGATTAGGAGCCAATGGTTTACCGGACTTCCAATCATTGAACTCTTGATAGGCGTCTTCCAGACATTTCTGGTTACCATAAGTACAGCTGATGTCGATTATGAGAGCTCTCAAACGTTTAGTAATATCATTACCGATGGCGTCATTCCATCCCAAACTCTCGTACTGTTTGGCCGACAAATAACTCAAATAAGTGGAAAGACTGTCCTTGTATTGAGTCATTGAAAGCCGGTATCTATTGTCGAACATACTGTTGAACATTGACCAGGGAGTGAAGTGATCTTCATTCACCATATACTTGGTTAGGTTATAGGCTTTAAGGAGTGGAAGTTTATTAGCTTTGGCCAAATAAAAAGCGTCCAAAATGAACTCGGCTCTATCACTAGGTGTCAATTGAGTAACAATGTTACTTTCATTGTTGACCAAAGCGCTGATCCATTTGTCCCAAACCTCGAGAGGATAGTTAACGAAATACATTCCTCTGTAGTCGACATTGAATTTGATTAAATCATCGCTAGGTAATTCAGATGAAGAGATTGTTTGCTCTTTCGTTTTAATTGGAATAATTTTAAGTTCATTCGAATTGTAATATGAGAGGGGTATTGTCCACAAAGTACTGCAAATATAGAAAACAAGAATTTGAGACAAAAAATAGTTGTGAAAAACAAAAATTGTGACTAAAAGTTACAAGATCAAACAAATTTGAGACATCAATCATCAAACAATATTAGACTTACTCTTCGACTGGTTTTTGTCCATTTTGTAGAAACCTTTCCTGGATTATAGTGAGCGAACCATCAGCATTTTTGGTGATATTGATGTAAGGAAATCCTGCTTTTATAGTCCAGGAGTCCATTAATTCATAGATATTTGTGTCCAAATTCTGTGGAATAGATTGTGTTAATTAGAGGATCAGTGCATTTAAATGACACATACCTTAGGAAATGTTTCATTCAGTGAATCCCAAAGATTTTTAGTGACAACAGTTTGATATTCATATTTCTTAAGGTATTTTTGAATGCCTTCCCTGAAGTTATCCCTTCCCATTGCAAATTCCATCATTCTTATGACTGTCGCCCCCTTATTATAGACGATAGCACTCGAATACGACATATCAGATGGTTTCAGGACTTGGCGTACGATCGGCGCAGAACTGGCATAAGAATCAGCTGAAACAGCACTGGACAGGTCATAGTATACAAATGTATCCCACTTATAGGATAAATATCAGGTCAATTTAGTTTTCAAAGGTCTTATTCCAACTCACATAATCCCATTCTGGTTCGCTAAAATTGGTGGCCGGGTATTCCATAAATGAGGCGAAGCCTTCATTGAGCCAAAGATCGCCCCAAAAGTTGCAAGTCAATAGATTTCCGAACCACTATCACAATTAAGTAAATTAAAACTAAATAGATCATAAAATATTTAAACAAAACATACCATATGTGCTAATTCGTGGGCAATAATTGAGTTAACACTCATTTTGTTCGATGACTGATCCTCTTCTGGTGTCCACAGGAGTGCAGTCTCTCTGAACTTGACTAAACCCCAGTTTTCCATTGCACCGGCACTAAAGTCAGGAATGGCGATCAGATCTGACTTATTCAACTGATACGGATAATCGAGGTATTCTTCAAATGCTGTGAATATTTCTGGAGTTGACTCCAAAGCGTACTGCAGTTTGTATTCCTTGGCCAGAGAGGAACACACATTTATCTTATACTTATGACTTGTGCTGTCGCTACGACAGGCAAAGTCACTGACTAACATCGCTAATAAGTAGGTGACCATGGGCACACTTTTCTCATATTGAGTTGTCGTCCATCCTTTAAGTGGAGTGTCGTCTGACTCTTGTGCGATCTCCATATTAGAAATGGTCAGATTATTGTGTTTGTCGTGGATTAGAGTTACATCAAATTGAGATCTAAATGACGGCTCATCAAAACAGGGGAAAGCCTTCCGGGCAGAAGTTGCTTGGAATTGAGTGGCTGCCAATCCTCTCGTCTCACCATTTAATACATAAGTACTCTTATAGAGACCGGACAATCCTCCCAATAATAGATTAGATTTGTATTCAAACAATAATCGATACCTCTTCGGCGCCGTCTGTTTCTCAACTAATGATAAGACGAGAAACTGAAGCGGAGAGTAATGAAACATTTGCTTCACTTCCAGCGTTTCGTTGGTTTCACTGTCAAAGACCTGACCAGTGGTCACATCCAATATATCAGCCGAATGTACGATAAAGTACTGGACTTCTGTGTTTGCTTTGACGTCGATTTGAACGCTTCCGTTGAATAGATTTGTAGTGGTATTCACTTGAATTGTCAGATAGTATTGGAGCGGAACTATGTCCCCGTTGAGCCGATAAACATTCCAGGGACAGACATCTTTTGGACATCGATTTGTAATCCATTCGATTACTTTATTCTTGTAGTTCTTCTGCCACCGAATATTTGTGTCCAACACTTCTAAGGCCTTATCTCTGTCCAGTTTACCGGCGCCGGCCTTCGGATACTTTTTGAATAAGTCTAAAACCTTAGAAAATAATTAATTAAATTTATTTTAATTTATGCCATTCTCTGAGGGAATACCTCTTGTTTTTGTGCTTCAGTAGTGAAGGTTGTGCTCAAAGTATAGACAATTCTTCCGAGATTTGAGTTATTTATTGTAAATCTATTAATTTTAAAGAAAAATATGATTAAAAACTGAATCCGAAATGAAAACAAATGACTAAACTTCGAGGTCAGGCGATAGGATTAAAGTGGATTAAAGAGGATTATAATTAATCAGTTTAATTTATTTATTTTGAAGTGTTCTAAGTCCAATCTGTTATAAAAAGAACTTGAGTATTCTATCTTTCTAGACACGGTTACAATTTTCAAATTGGTGGTACCAAGGGGGTGGGTATTTCAATTTAGGTATGAAGGGAGGCTTTAGTTTCCTTATGTCATTCCACCCACCCGGCCATTTGTGAACTTTATTATTGAATTATCTGCTAATAACCACAAACATTACATAATTTGATAAAATATAGCCAAATAAAAGTTGGATTTAGAGGCCATTTAAATGGCGGGAAGAGGAAAAAGGTTCTTAGAGAACCTCCAAAAAGCAAAAGAACAGCCTCTTGCTCGAAGAACAGTTGTTCTTAAGCTAATGGGAGATTTTCTAAGAACCTTCTGCCCCTCCCCGCCATTTAAATTACCATTAATTCCAGTCATTTGCTATATTTTATAATATTATGAGGTAATTTTGTGGTCATTAGCTAGGTATTCAATATTAAATTTCACAAATGACAAGCCCACCACCCACCCACTTTCAATTTTTATTTGTGAAATTGCCATAAAATTGGCTAAACTTTAATAACTTAATTATGTTGTAATAAAATTGATATATGAGTTTATATCTAATGTACGGAAGGGTTGAGTCAATTGTTTTATTAGACAATAGTTAGACAATAATTAAGTAATAAATACCTTTTCTCTATCTCTTCATAATTATCTCTAAAATAGTTCCAGACTTTGACGGCACCGGTCCTACTGTTGAGCGCAATGTTTGTCAAGAATGTGAAGAAGTCATGTTTTCTCACAAATGACTCATCGCTGGAACTGTTTAAAAGCCTTCACATATCCGAAGGGAAAACCAATCAAATTATTATTTCAAATGAAATTAAATTAAACACTTCTTACACATCAATGAGAGCTTCACTGTTAGCAGAAGTTAGACCCTGAAGAAATATGAGCTTTTCCTGAGCAGAGTTGCTCTCATTATATCTCTTCCTCAGATAATAGAAGTCATCGGAATGAGTGCTGTGACGAATACCATACTTCAATACAAGTGGCAACAAATTTGGCGCAATTTTTGCCTCATTCTTCCATTCGGCAAACTTATCAGTTGCATTTGAGACACACTCTTCCATGTTGTAGCCACAGGCCATGTCTATCATCACTGATCGGAGCCGGCGGGTCTGTGCGTCACCCGTGTCCTCCCAACTAAGGTTTCGGTACTTTTGGCCGATAATGTCTTTAATGTAATAATTAAGAGCTATGTCTGCGTCAGAATATATCAAATTCTTTATGTATGAGAACATTGTCTGAGCGGTTGTCCACGGAATCAATGAGTCTTCATATCGAAGATATTGTGACAAATTCAGAGCCAATTCGTAGTCTAGTCGTCCACTTCTGGCCAAATAGAAGGCGTCGTTAAGCAGTTCCGAGCGATCCAATGATGACAATTGTTGTCGAACTTTACTCTTCTCGTCATTGAGTTCTTTAGACCACTGTTTCCAGTCATTTGTTGGGTAATTAACAATAAAAAGACCCGTTTGGTCGACATTAAACTTAATCAGATCCGAATCCGTTTTCAAATAAACTGATTTCTGAGAGTCATCTAACCATTCGGTGTAAACGGTTTTATCGGTGGGCGCTCTATAAGTGACGGGTATTTTCCAGAAATAGCTGTTTGTGTGAAACAAATTCTTTAATATTTTTAAACAAATGATCCTTTAGTTTATTCTTACGTTGTTTGCGAATTAGACGAGTCCTTTAGGAAGAGCTCCTGTTTTAATGTCACCTTGTTTGAAGTGGTGTTTCGGGTAATGGTAACCACGGGGAAGCCTTTCCGTGTCACCCAACTGTCCATAAACTCGGAAACATTGAAACGCTAAGAAAATATTATCAAATAAATGTTAAGACGAATGACAATTGTCTTACATCGGGATGTGCTTCAGTTAACTCAGTCCAGAGTTCTGCTGTCAATGTGTTCTGGTAAGCGTACTTGGTCAAATAATTTTTAACGCCAATACGAAAGCTGTCTCCAAGAGCCGTCTCCAACATCCGAAGAATGGATGCGCCCTTTCCATAGGTTATGGCGTCGAACACCGAAGAGATATCATCTGCGTTCTTTACCGAGGCCACAATTGCGTGAGTATTAGGAGTGGAGTCGGCGTCAAATACCCTGGCCAACTCATCCAAAGCAAAGATCTCATCCTTCAAAATGATAATTAAATCGCTCAGTTTTAGGTGACTTCAAGTTCACACTTACATATCGCCAGTCAGGTTCGACCCGACCCACAGCTTTGTATGACATATAAGTGGCAAAGCCTTCATTTAGCCACAAGTCGTCCCACCATTTGGTTGTCACCAGATTTCCAAACCACTAATTCATAGTGCATTTGAAATTAGACTTAATTTATGCAAATATTTATTCTGAGCAAAAAGTCAATTTTCTTACCATATGAGCAAGTTCATGACTAATGATCATGCAGATTCGCATTTGATCACGTGTTGAAGACTCTTCAGGGTCATAAAGCAAGTATATTTCTCTATAAGTGACCAAGCCCCAATTCTCCATAGCGCCAGCACTAAAGTCAGGTATAGCTATGTTATCCAATTTAGGTAAGGGGTAATCAATTTCAAAATAGTCCTTTTCATAAAACTTGAGTATTTGTGGTGTTTTGTCCAGTGCATAATTGAGTTTTTCTCTATTGCCCGGCGCCGCACAGGCCTGCACTCTATTATCTGTTGTACTTTTGAAACATTCAAAGTCACTGACCACAAGAGCCACCAGATATGTGACCATTTTGACGGACACATCGAATTTGGTAACAGTTGTGTTGCCGATGACACTGGTGTCGGTCACCGGCATATTGGATATGGCGCTGTATTGCGCCGAATGGGTGACTGTTATGTTGAATGTAGACTTGAACTGCGGTTCATCAAAACAGGGCACAGCCTGTCGGGCATACGTTGATTGGAATTGAGTTGTGGCCAAACCTTTGCTGACATTATTGCCATCCGTATAAACACTTTTGTAGAGTCCGTTCAGACCAGTGCTTAGATTACCGTTGAATTCCAAATACAAGACATAAGTAGACGGTCTGATTGTAGTGTCAGTAGGTATGACCCAAAAGTCATTTGCTTTGTAAGCGAAAGACTTATTCTCGCTGTTAATGAACTGACTTTTCTTCAAACTCCTGAAGCTCTTCATATTTCCTGAGTATGCCTTCGATTCGGTGATTTCCAGTCCCTTCTGATGCAAAACAAAATAATTGGTCGGTTCTTTGACGTCAACTTGAATGGTAACACTTCCATTGAATGTGTCTGAGCTCAAGTCAACATTCCAATTGATGACATAGGCCTGAGGTATGACAGATGAGCCCAATCGCCAATTAAGCCAAGGGTTCAATGTTTGTGTATTGTTATTCAACCAGTGCACTACAGTTTCTTCATTTTTATTAAGCCATTGGATATTATTCTGTACTCTTTCCAGGGCTTGATTTCTGGCGTTCTGTCCGGCGCCTGAGTTTGGCTTTAATTCAAAGAAGTCTTGCATTTCCTTAAGCTGTGTCTTCGTATCGAAACTACTGCAGACGGACGACACATATGTTCCCAATCGGCGATCATTTTCATCAAACCTCTCAATCAGATAATCCCAACTGTCCCTCAAGTAGTCCCAAACCAGTTGTCTTCCTATAAGACTATTGCCAGCAATGCTCTGCTGCACAGTGAAGAAGTCTTGGTCATTCACTATCGACGAGTCGTTTGAGTAATCGATGAGTTTTGAGAGGAGCTGTGAGTTTTGGACACTCGTCAGTGCATTCAATAGTTTGGTCCGCTCTGAAGCCGACACTTCTGTGCGCCACAAATCCCAGAGTTTGCTCCAATGGTCACTACTGGCACTCATTTGCATACCATAACTATAGACATATTCTCTGATATCGGGATCTATTTTCCGTTCGGTGTTTGACATGAATTGCTTGAACTGATTAAGAGCTTCGTTAAGACAGTCCTCATTACCGCTATTGCAGGCCATAGATATGACACGACTTCGCAAAAGTCTGAAAACATTTTTTAAATGAATTTAAATCTTACAAATTGAGCTCAAAGTATCTAGCATTGCCAGCACATTGCCGCCACAACTTAGTTTATTCATTACTTTTAACCTGGTGGGGGTGGATGGGGAGCATCTGCATAGTGAAAATCAGCTAATGAACAAATGCATTATAAATTGCTGTATTTCATAAAAACTAGCATGCAGTTTAAGCTCAGCTTCAGTTAAATTAGATAATAAATTAAATAGATAATTGTATTTAAACTATAAAATATTATAATCGATTATTTGGTTTTTCTTGACTTTTATCCTGATATTTTTTTGTTTTTAAAATGAGAGAGAGAGAGAGAGAGAGAGAGAGAGAGAGAGAGAGAG
>JAQGCS010000821.1:0-17970 GCA_034702105.1 Fuscozetes fuscipes
ATTAAGATCTGAACACTGTTTGCTTTTTCCACAAATTCACTATTTAATAAGTAAGTCTTATTCGGTTTGTTCACATTTAGAGGACCGACACATACATTTGTTAAATGCCTTCCCATTACATCTGTAGTCTCGTCAACTGATAGCCATATGAAGTCGTCTTTAAGTTCTTCTCTTATGTCGTCAATAGTTTTGTCGTAAATTTGTTTCAAATAGTCTGTTCTCAGTCTTGACTGATCCGGACATTTAAAATGTGTGTACTTTTCAATGAAACGCTTGAATTCCGGTTCATTTACTTTTTTGAACGGAATGTTAGCTTTAGCGCAGAGTTGTGCTAAATCTCTGTTGAACTCCTTTTGGGTAATACTTTCATTATTTTCGATATGTTTTGACATTTCTTTATGATTTAATCGAAGGATATGATGATCCAAGTCGCACTTTTGAACACATTTTATATCTTTTTTGCATGTTTTGCAAAACAGAGTCTTATTAATAATCGATCGCTCATTCAAAATAAAGTTAGAAAAACATTCATTTTTAAGGAAATCCTTATATTTTTCACTTAACTCTTTTGGTCTTACTTTCGGCATTTCATTTATAGATGTTTAAACAAATTTATAAATTGTAAGCAAAACAAATGGGTTTCGATCTGTTAAACTAAATCGAAATCGAAGCTATTGTTCGATTCTAGTCTGAGTTAACGGTCAATCGATGACCGCACGCGAAACAATGAAATTAAAATAAAAAATCTTTTTGCAAACGTCTAGTAATGACATACAAATTTTAATTATTGTTACACTTTGGTGCCATTTTTATCAACCTGGTCGGTTAGAACAAATTGGTTGATAAAAATGGTAATAATGTTGTCCTATAGTAAATACATTCATATCAGGGGTGCCGAAGGTACCCGACCTCAGGGGGGTCCCTCGGACCAAAAAATCAGGGTGGTATAGGGGGTGTATTTTTCTGACTCGCTGGAGGAGGGGGGGGGGGTAGTGGGAGATAATTTTCAAAAAATTTGCCACCTCGCTTCGCTCAGTAAAAACTTCGTTTTTGTAGGGCTGATGGTCCGATTTGCCTTAAATTGGCCAAAAAATTTGCCGCCTCGCTTCGCTCGGCAAAAAATTTCGCGTTTGCCTCGCGTTCGCGGAGAGGGGGGTCCGATTTGCCTCAAATCTAGGGGGGTCTCGTCGGGACCAAAAACTAGGGGGTATTTGGGCTATACGCCCCTTCGGCACCCCTGATTCATATATAAAATAATTATAACAAATAGTGAAAAAGTGAGGTAATCGTCAATTTTTGTTTCACTTTTATTCAGAGATGCTCAAGCTTAGCGGCTCTAGAAGGGGGTATAGGGGGTGGTTTTTCACCATTTTTCTAGAGAGGTTCTTGTCACCAAAAATTGAAAAAACACAAAGAGGGGAGTAAAGTAAAATACAAGCCACCTCGCTTTGCTCGGCTGGGGAGGGGGCATACCTGTAGTGGTAAATTTTTCAAAGTTCTAAGGGGTAAACCCAAAATTTTTGACTCTAGGAGGGGGTAAGAGGTCTACGACCCCTTTGAGCATTTCTGCTTTTATTATACACAAACTCAATGTCCGTGTTTGTGATGTTTTAGTTGTTGAACGCATTTTTATATTAACTCATTAGTTGATAAAATTGGTTACAATTTAGTATTGTTTTGTACTACACATGGTTTTAGATTTTGGTTCATAAAAAAGGAGATGTGATAGAAGTAGACTTGATAAAATTTGTGCTTATTTAACATTACACCTATGGATTGGGAACAATTTATTCAGCTATACGTTGATAAATTTAGCATTATGATAATATTGATACTTGATAAAAAAAATGGCACCAAAGTGTAACTCTGAGAATGTGTTTTACTTCTCATATTAAATTGTATGTAATATAATACAGTAAAGCGCACGAACTGCGAAACCAGTAATGCTTAGCCTATGAGAGCAAAGGTGTGTACAGATAAGGCTCATTATAGTAAACAAGTAGATTATGCTTATCAACACTTGTGATAATGAATCAAATGACTGAAAATTTGAATTTATTTCATTTCTTATGTGAATCAAATATTAAGGACATTAAAATGTTTTGGTCACTAGAAGTAAAAATTTTGATTATTTCTATTTATTTCGCCGAAAAGTCTTTGTCCAAAGTGATCCAAAGTCTTAAAAATCGCTTTCCTGAATGGATAAAATATCCAGCAAAATCTACTATTTGGAAATTGATCAAGAAATTCAATGAGACAGGTAATTTTTTTATTTGGTTTCAAACTCTTTTTCATTCTTCAGGAACCATATACATGTATGAGATAATTTTGTTATTTAATCGAATAAAATTCTTTCTATAAAGAGCTTAAACTGTATCTCATTCAGCCGTTTCGCAGTTCGTGCGCTTTACTGTATATAAAATTATTAGGCCCTGCTATATTAATTATTATATATAATATAGCAGGGATGCCCAGGCAAAATTGGCTCTAGAGGAAGAGTCTAGGAGGTAGTTTTACCAAATTTCTCTAGGGAGGGGATCTAGTGGATATTTTTTTAAATAATCCCTCGCTTTGCTCGGCGGCAGGAGAGGGTATACCTGTAATGTTGCACTTTTAAAAATTTTAGAGGGGGTAAAGCCGAAATTTTCGACTCTAGAAGTTGTCAGCGGACGACCACCTTTGGGCATCCCTGTAATATGTATGTATATCTTAATTAGGGTGAAATCTCCATTTATTATAATCACAAACCGACACATTTAATAATTTTTCTTATTTTGTAGTTTTTCTCTTAATTTAAAGTAAAAAAGTTAATCAAAAATTCAATAGATTTATAGTTAATCGAAAAGAGTGTCACAAATCCCAAAATTTACTTTTTCACTGCCTGTCACTGATTTCCGTTTTATTTTGAGTCACTATAGGGACTCCCTTTAGTCCATTTACTATCAAACTATTTGGAAAATTGTTTACTAATTGATAATTGATTACAACTCAAACAAAATGCATTAGATCATGGTAATAATTACTACTCAATAACCTATTTGTAAAATATTCACAAAAGTACATAGTTGATGAAGAAAACTGTTATATCCCTTTGATAATAATGAATCCTGTTGAATTCAAGTCAAAGTGACTTAAAAAGAAGGAAAAAATCCTGATAGGGTAGCTTTAAAATACCTTGCTTTAAACTTTTAAAATGTTTAGATGAGAACTTTATTTTCAATTTAAAAATTTAGACATTGAGAACCAAAAACTACCTTGTTAGAGCATTCTGAATTGAGTCTGTTAACTAAACATTTATTTTGATGTCTCCTCAGAAAAACACTAAATTGGAATGTGTTTGAAGCCAAACTCTCGAAAATTGAATTTGAAGCCACCATGATAACCAACGTAATGCATACATTCATCATGTAAAATATCAGCGGCAAATGAGCAGCAGAAAGGTACTTTCTAGGCACATCAATTTGATGTATTTTGAAGGAATTAGGAAAGCTTAAAGGAAAAAGATTACTCTACGAAAGCTTATGTCTAAACTTATAACTCATTTTGATATCAAATTCATTATTGAAATTAAACTAATATTTTGAACATATTATTGATTATCAGGTTTATTGTGGATAAAATCTATTCAATTGTTTGGTTCAAACAAATTCCAATTAAGGGGAGTAAGATAAAAAAAATTGACACCTCGCTTCGTTCGTCGGCCGAGGGATATATTGCCTCGAATTTAGGAGGTCTGCTCGAGTTCAAAAATTAGGGAGTATTTAGGCTATACCAATTTCCACACCCCTGCCCCCATTCGTCGCCGAGCGAAGTGAGATGGAAATTTTGTTACCTTACCCCCCCCTCTCTAATTTTTTTGTCTTAGGAATCCTCCTAAGGTCGTGGATCTTCTGAACCCCTGATTAATACTCGTTCTGATATATTTTATTAAAAGAAAAAAAAATCTGAGGTTTAAATATTATGGTTTGATTGCGATTAGCTTGTTTGTTTTGAATGTGACCAAGATGTCATATCTGAAATTTGGGATAAAAATTAATGCAGTCTGATCTCGATTTAAGAGACTCGTTGGTGTGGGCAAAGTTATTCCCTTAAATCGAATTTTCCTTATATCGAATTACTTTAGCATTCCATAGGAGCGATTGGTGCTCCACAATTCTCTCTCTTATATCGAAATTCCCTTAAATCGCAGTCTCTTAAACCGAGATCAGACTGTATAATATAAATCCCAAAAACCTACTTAAAGACAACACAATTAAATGACTGTTAGTCGAACACAAATTAGATTTCAATCTTCTTATAATATATGATATGTTGTAGTACTTGAAATGACATTCTTCATATAATATCTTTTACCAATTGTGTTCCATTATATTTTGTAACAAACTTCTAATAAAAATTACTGTTTTCGCTTGATACGATTGCAAAGCCCACTTTCTTTGACACAAAATTAAGCCATAAAATATTGAATTTGCTCATTTATGGTTTTAACCTCTGCTTTTAGACATTCTGTTGGAAATCCATTATTTAGTGGCGAAGTATTTTACTCTAATTTGGATAAAGCTCTGAATAAGATAGGAAAATGATCAAGCTTTACTGCATCAATTGTAAAAGAAGTCATAAATTATATAAAGAATGAAGTTTTGGTAAATCACTCTTCAGAGAGGAAAGTGTGGGACGACTGACGCATAAAGCGATAGGAATTTCATTCACTGAAAGGATATGAAAAACCATTTCATAGCACAACATTTGTTTGTGGAACGGTTTGTAATGTAGATACTAAGCTTCTACTCTCATCATGCTCCTCGCCCTGCTCCTCATCATGTTGGTCAATTTGCACCAATTAATATATTAATATGCAACTTTAAATTATTATTCATCCCCTAATCCTTGCCCTTTAAGTACAGCCCACTATGTTTCTTATTTTTACCTTTGGCAGAGGTTTGGAAGTGAGTATAGCCCAAATACCCTCTTGTTTTTTAGCTCGAGCGCACTCCCTAGATTTGAGAAAAATATACCGCCCTTTCCGTCGAGCGAAGAGAGGAGGCAAATTTTTTCTGCCACTACCCCCACCCCATGGAAGTTCCGAAGAGGCATAAAATTAAGGGAAAGACAAGTTTTCCCAGAATAAAATTTGAACTAAACATTGATATGAATTTGATATTGAAATTAAAGTAATAATGAACTCAAATAAAACTGTAACTGCGTTTAATTTTACACATTTTATAATTGTATTTATTCCAAAGGATTAACTTGGATAATCTCAAAACTTAAAATGTAAAGTGAAAAGAAGTTACAGTTTTATTTGAGATTTAATTGTCACAAGCTCAATTAAATGATGTCTTTAAATTTTTGGTACAAATTGTCATGTTAACTTTTTAGTTGGACATTTTTCTAATGTATGTAGACTGAGTGGCACCCACATGATTATTGCATTAATTGCTCTTACAGTGTGTATTATTTGTATTATGTTAACTACATATCAATTTACAATATAGCTTGTCCCGTTTCATTTTGCGCTGGCTTTAAAGGAGGACAGCGCGCGACTGTTTAATTGTTTCTGTCGAACATTGGATCAAATCAGAGCTCAATTATCACTAAATTGAAATATGCATGACAAGTTCTCAAAAAACCCTTGTTGGTTGAGCACATTTAAAAATATACAAGAAGTCTTATAAAAGTTTGTGCAAATATTTTTAGAGGGTTCACCTCTTATGCTGTCCCCAATTTTAATAATTTTTTGGAACTTTTACATTTAATATAATTCTTCATGGCTAAAAATATAGGAAACGATGAAAGTTTTCAAAATAGCCATTGATATGAAGATTTAAAAGGGTTTATTCAAATTTATCAACACCAAATTTTAAGATTTTTGAAAAATAGCTTGCTTGAGTTTGCACAATTTATTTTAGAAGTGCATGTCTTTCTGCCTAAACAATTACCTAAATGAAAATTTTTAACTTAACAAAATATTATCGATTGATTTTGTGATAATCAAGCTACTATTTGATCCAATGTTCGACAAAAACAATGTAGCAAGGCGCGCGCTGTCCTCTTTCAAAGCCAGCGCAAAATGAAACGGTACAAGCCTTATTTTTGTATTAATTCAAAAATATTCAAACTATTTTTGCACCAATTGATTGGAAGTCCTCTCTGGCACTGTAAAGTGAAAGGGGGTCTCAATCAAGCGGAGCACCTGAACTGCACCAGAGGTTGCTCGCCCATTACAAGTTTGTTGTCTTCGAATTTAATCAAGCAAAATTTATCGCATAAATCTCTATTAAATTGATTAGTGATTTATAGTAACTGTTGTTTTGTGGCTAAAAATTAATATTTTATGACTTATGAAGAATTCAAAACGAATTAAATAATAATTTTTAATTTTGAAATTCAATGAAATTTATTCTAACATTTCATATAAAATGCATCAAAACTAATAATAAATGTTATTTAAAACAATAAAAACTTCACTTTTGTTTCATATTTATTGCTTTGCTTTTATAAAACTTCTGTAAAATCATAGCATTCCTTATATTTTAGTGATTTTCTGCAGTTACACAAGAATTTGGTTCCACTTACTCTCACGTTTGAGATCAAAATGAAATCATCAAAAAAATTATTGAAGTAAAAGCTGGGGTTGCTCAAGGTGAGGGTATTTCTACTGGGGTATAAAGAAATACCCGGATCAACAAAATAACATATTTTCTGGACTTTGGACATAAAATAATGAATCACATATTTCTGTCCACTTTCAAAATCCTTTTCGAAAATTTGGTGGAGGGGAGGGGAAGGGGTCAAAACTCTTTGGTTGACAATTTTTAGATTATTGACAATTTAGGGGAACCAAAAAAATTTTTCGACCAGAGATGTGTCATAGCTCATCTGATTTTATTTAGAGAAATACCCCCCTTTTGGGCACCCATGGTAAATCTAATCATTATAACCACTTTTTTGGGCAATTTTAAATAAAAATTGCAGTAGGGTCAAAAATTTATTAGAGAGGTCAACAAATAAATAAATTTAATTGTTTTAATTTTTGGGTCAATGACTCGAATCATTTAATTTTAGATGTTCATAAATCTACAGCGCTTTCAATCCAAAAGTTAAAGTCATGAACTAGGTGACATAATTAGCGAATTTCACTTATTTTGCAATTAATTCAGATTTTTAAAGAACCCAAATTCAAACTGAGCAGTTACAATTAGAATTTTAGTGTAGCAAAAGAGTATTAAGAATTAAGAATTATTAAGAATTATGACAAACAAGTTGATTGTTTTTTGTTTTGAACACTGCAGACACTACTGTAGAAAATCGAAATAGAATTCATTAGAGTGTTATGAGACTCGAGACCAGTCTTTTATTGAATTTCCGATATTTCAATGGATTTGTGACGGATTTGACGATTGTATTGTGAGTTCAATATTCTCGTTATAATGGATCACAATTTCCACTGTTTTGCTTACAAACCGACAAATTCGTGGGATTTATATAAAAAATCGAAATCATTGTAACAAAAATGAAGATATAGTTCTTCAGAAATCTTTTATTCAAAGCCACACTTTTGTTATAAGTATTGAGTTTTTGCCATCTTCATTCAATCAATAATTTGCAAGATTAATGAATTTTACAGAAGAATATATATTCACATATATATACTATTTCTGAATATTTTATTGTTTTAATGGATTTATTACTTTTGTATATCAGAGAAAACATATTTTAAAAACTAATTTAAAATTCTAGAAATTGTGGGCAAAAACGATGGCATTTATATTAATGTAATTTAAATAATGACTATTTTGGTCATCGAATTCATTGAATTATTTTTGTCACGGTCCATAAACATGAACAGTTTTGTAAAAGTTCGGTTTCTTTGTCTGATAAAGCTCGGTCTATTGGCCGATCATTTGCTAGTTTATAATTCAGAGTAAAACACTCTATCTCATCTGTGTTGTTTTTTATTTCGATCCAATGTTTCATAAAATCGATTGAAAGTGTATTTCTCTGAAAAGAATAGTTTTATTGACTTTAGTTGTTTAAAAAATATATTTTTAGCAAGAACTTGTTCATTAGTAAATTAATAGCATTTAAATTCTAAGTGCCTTATGATAGATAGCCATGAGCATATGAAAATATCGATAGCATTGTTAAATATAGTTAAATGGTGCTCATTAATTAAGCTACTTAATTTTCTCCCTCTGAAAAAGTTTGATCTCTTGTCGATTCTTAATGAGTATGAATTTGGAATATAGAATAAGAGGGAGTGTTTGTCGGGCTTTTGTTTTTGAATATCTCTTATTATGTAATGGTTTGGTTAGATTTGGAGCAAACCTAATGAGAATCGATCTCTCGTTTAATCGGATGAATGAATTAAATTCTATTTACATAACACACAAAAATTGAATTCAAAACAAAAGATAAATGAAATGCAAAACCATTTCATATATTTGTGAGACCTTTAATATTGAGGGCATCGAAGCCTTTTTAATCTGATTAACTGAAGAGTGGGTTCTCTTCCATTCCACTTACTTTAGGCTACTTTTCAAGTGCTTTGTATTCATAATAACAGAAGCGAACGAATATTTATTTATTACTCATATATCCATTGCTTTACAGAAACACATAAAACATTTACATTAATGAAATTTCAAACGAATTTTTTCAAGAACACATTTTACAAACAAGCATGGTCACTTGTCAACCAGTGGTGGCCAAGTTCCTCCGACTCAGGGAAGTCCCTCGAGCTCAAAAGTCAGGGGGTATTTGGGCTATACCCCCTTTGGCCATCACTGCTTGTCAACCATATCTATCAAATCTAGTGTAGTTTGTCCCTGATTTAAATAATGCCATAATTTCTAGAATATAATGTTTCAATTGTTTCATCAAATTCACACTTAATAAAAGAAAAGTTATTCAATACTCTGAAGCCTACAAAATATTTAAATACAAATAAGAATTAATTAAATATTAATCGGATGACAGTTCTTATAATACAGTCTGATCTCGGTTTAGGAGACTGTGATTTAAGAGAATTTCGATATAAGAGACAGAATTGTGGAGCACCGCTCCTATGGAATGTTAAAGTAATTCAATATAATGGAAATTCGATTTAGGGGAGTAATTTTGGCCGCACCGAGGAGTCTCTTAAATCGAGATCAGATTGTAATTGCTTGTTTAGAATGAAATGTCAACTCGATACACTTAATAATATTGAGAAACTGCAGCTCTTATGGGTCTCCGCATTAATATTTGCTTTCCATACAAATAAATGAAATAAAGAATTGAATTCAAATTATGCAAACTTTTGATAGAATGACAGTCATTTCCAACAGAACTTCTATTCCTTTCTCAATAATTGCGAACATTTTTAAATTTAATTTAAGTCTCAAATTGAGTTTCATTTCGTTTTCAATTTAGTCGAAAGTCTTGACTCTCTTGTTGTGAATCGAAATGAATTCATATTTATTACAACATTCATATTAAATGAAAATAACAGACATTTCTTCACTATTTTCTCACTTTGAATATAAATTTCAATAAACGAATATTTTTGAGAAAATGTTTCAATTGAATAATAGTGCTTGGTATGAGTGTAGGCGGAAATGGCAAACTCATCAAGTCACCAACTGACATTAAATTTGTTTAAAAAATGAACCAAAGAATCTGAACTTCAGTTTAGTTAAATGAATAAATCAATTGTCGTTTTGTGGAAAATTACGGCCTATAAAACACGCAATACCTGAGAAAAATTCAGTAATTCGATAATAAAAACAAAGTAAATTCAATTATTTTATTCTCCAAATGTAAGAATCACCATTATTCAATTTGATCTATACTTGATCTATCATTTTAATCGCATTAAAGAGTGTAATGTCTTAATGACAATAAAGAAATAATTGATATTATAATCAATAACTTACAGCTTCTCCTCAAACAGAATTTTAAAATACAAACCTTATATAAATATATTAAATATTTTCATCTTTTTAATTTTTATGATAAGAGATATTAGCAGTTTCTTACCAAATATTTGCTCACAATATATACTAAAAGTTTAAAAAGTTATTATTAATATTAACTTTTATAGTGTTTGAACATTTTTTTCTAACGTTTACAAGTTAAAAAATTGAGATTAACATAATGTATGATAATATCCATATTTATTATAACATACATTTGTATTTGATTTTAAGGATTTGATTGCACCGAAAGTAAATGATTTAGTAAGGTTAAAACTTTTAATACTCATATTGTAAACTTATAATAGGAGTGGCTCTCATTTTTCTTAAACAGTGTAAATCGTAAATGTATATGGGTGTCTTTCGAAAACGATAGCTTCTATCCGATAATTGCGATTACCAATGAACTCGTCTTTCAGTGGATAATCTAATTAAAGGCTCGAATCACGAAATATGACTTTATTTAAGATTACAAAAGAATCAAAAATCACTTCAATTGTTTTATAACGGTTTGGGAAATACAAGACTCGACCTAAGATACAAATCATAAAGTATTCTCGATTTTTAGAGAAAAAGTTTTATGAATAATAATTTGAATAATAATTTATACCAAAATAAATGGCAATTTTAAGGCCTTACACTTCTCTTATATTCAGGGATGCCCAAGGGGGTATGGGTCTTAATGGGTATGGTAAGACTCTTACCCCCCAAGAGTCGAAAATTTTGGCTTTACCCCCCCCCCTAGAATTTTGAAAAATTTAACATAACTCTCCCCTCGCCGCCGAGCTAAGCAAGGCGGCTCGAATTTTGACCCTACGTCTCTTTGTGTTTTCGGCCGAGCGAAGCGAGGCGGGAAAATTTTTTACCTTGGTCCCCCCCTTTGAGTTTTTCGCCGAGCGAAGCGATGCAAATTTTTTCGGTTTTTTGGCGGCAAATTCAAAAAACTACCCCTAGCCCCCCTAGAACAATTTTCAAAAACTACCCCCTAGACCCCCTAGAGCCGAAAAGCTTGGGCATCCCTGCTTATATTATGATTTCAACTTTCGGGTACAATTTCAGGTGAATTTCAGGTGAATTTCAGGTACACTTTCGGATACACTTTCGGGTACTTGTTGCCTGCCCCTAAATATACTCTATAATAAAGGCCAAATAAAGTAAAATTTATGAATATTAATTATTATCCACAAAAAAAAGAGTTAATGACTTTTTAGTTGAATGACAAAAGTTTTTGTGATAGAGTTATGGAAACGACGGCATCAAATCGTAGGCGAATCCAAACCTATTGTTTATTCCGAGGCTCTGATTTTCACGCAAAACATTTGCCTCTTTTCGATGATATATAAGTTAAGGTCTGCACAAACTCACAACAAGTGTTGTACCGGAGTTTTGATCGATAGAGCGCTTCAATAATTCTTATCCTCTTTTATTTAATATAAGGTTTAGTCTAATATTCGGTACGAATTTCACCACCGATTCACAGAACTCTCTCTCCGCAGATCCACAATCTTTTTCTGTGACTCAAAACTTCGATTTTAATAACTTTTGAGTAAAATAAACAAAAGTGTCGCAAAAATATCAATATTTTTAACTATTTTTGGATTATCCAGACATCAAGTGTTGGAACAAGATTGAGGTAGATCAATTTTATAACTTTTTAAAACTAACTGATTATCTTTAAAACTAAACGATTTAAATTATAACTCTTATATGTCTAAAATCTTAAAAATCTTCCGTAAAGTTTTCTCCACATGATGTGGACTAATCTATATTTATCTATATTTCTACAAGATAATACAAATTGAATATGATACTATTTTAATAAGATTATGTTACAGTCCATAACACAGGAACTTGAGTCAGAAATCTTTAGTATCGGTTCCTTTTGAAAGATTTATTGAATTAAATGTCAGATATTATATAACCTGGAAATAAAGGGATTTTTATTCTTTGGTTTTGAATTTTCAAAATTATTTTTTAATCTAAATATTCGAACAAAAAAATATTGACTTATAATTAACTGTCGTCTGAAAGGCTTTAATAAGATTTTAGATTATCTCAAATGAGTAGAAAATATAATTTATAAGGAAAATGAGTTCATTCTTAGTAAAAATATTGAAGTTTGAGACCCTTTGTAGGGACAAATTTCTTTTTTACTCAAAGGAAGACTTTAATGGCTCGTTTCTTTGAATTTAAATCAGAAAATTGAGAATCAATATTGAATTAGGATGAACTTTGCTTGCTTAGATATGATGTAAATCAAAACTAACAAAACTTTTGCATTAAAATTCAAAAATAAAATTCGATCTCAAATTTCTAAATTTATTTTAAATATTTAAATGGTTTTCAATGATTTTTAAATGTTTTGAGTTTTCTCTCGAGTTTTCAAACTTAGAGATCATTTCGTAAAAACCTTCAGATTGTTTGATATTTGAATGGATAGAACTCGTCTTACGATTGTCTTCGTTGTTAATCATTGTTTTTCCTATAATTTCCTGTTCCTCTTCTAAATGGATTTCTTTGACGCAATACTTACTATTTGATCAAAAAAACTAACAAAGACAATAATTTAACTAGACTCTTTCATTCTAATCACTTTGTCTATTGGTAAATTTTGAAAAGTTCAACCCTCAACAGAGCTGAACCCTCGCCCACATTAATCAAGTGATTGACACATTCTAAAGAAAGCTTTTAATTTGATAACTCTTAACTGCTTTTTAGAAATCATAAAATAAAGGCTCGTTTGCAACGAATCTCATGTGAGTCGTCTGTTCTCTAAATTACTATTTTTTACTCGAAGAGCAATAATTTGACGACAAATTGCTTTATGAATAAAAACAAAAAGTGCTTAAAAACTTAGTTAACATTAAGAGGGATATCAAAGTCATTATCGAAGCGACAAATTCTAAGAAAACTCGTTGTGGGAGAAAAGGTTCGTTCATTTGGTAAGCTTTTAGTGGATCAACAAAAGCTATATTTCACTTAATATTGAAGTCACTGTTTGTCATTCACTTTAATATGAATTTATTATGTTTATAATAAAGGTTCATTTGCTTTTTCAAATTTGTTAGTAGGGATAAAAAGGAAGGAAATGGTCAGTTTGTCCTTAGGTTAAGTTTATCTAAAGCAGATATTCTTGATAGTAATTATTGGTACAATTTGGTGTGGCCCACAAAATATTTGTTACGCTTCTCAAATAAAAATCCCGCATTTTGCAAAATAGATTCCCGTTCGCTGTGAGTAGAGTTCAAAACATGAGACGACTACACTAAACTCCACTCACTGTGAATGGGACTCTGTCTTGTGAACTGTGGGATTCTCATTTGAGAAATGCAATAAATATTATGAAAACTACATAAAATTCAGTCAATATTTGCAATCTTCGAACTGTTTTGTATATATTTGTGGTCAAATTCATTGTTATTTTGCGCGTACGACAAGATAAGCTACGGACTCTGCATTGCATTATGCATTGAACGCCTGTCATATAAAACGTAAAAAGCAATGCAGACTCCGCTCATCATATCGTACGCGCAAAATATCAATGAATTTAGATATAAATTCTAATTTTAGCTTGGTGTTTCTAAGAGTTCAATTAATGACAAATTAGAATGTTCCCCTGAATTTTGTTTGAGAAGGAGATTAATACAGTCAGACCCCGATTTAGGTCAACTGATGGGGCTTTCAAAAACATTGACTTATATCGAGTTTTAACTTAAATCGAAAATGAGGTAAAACTACTCGGCACATCCTCATTTACCAGCTACTACCAGCTACCAGCTGTAGTGTGAACAGCCCATTCAAATACCTCCGCCAGATACTACCAGCTACTAACAGCTACTGGCAGCTACTACGGTTAACTCAAGTGAAAAATATTTTCTTTGACTCCATTTTTTCTCTATTTTTTTGTTGAAAACATTGATTTCAATGCTTTTTTAGTCGAAAAGTTGACTAAAATTGAGATTTGGTTACAGTTTTTGGCAAAAAATCTTTGTACTAAAATGAAATTTGACTTATTTTGAATTAACTTTAATCGGGGTGCTTTAACATTAAGAGCCCCATAGGAGTGGGGGGACTTTCCGTATGCTTGAATTAAGCCGGGTATTGATTTATATTGAGTTGACTTAAGGTGGGTTCTGACTGTATTAGGCTGGTTAATAAAGAAAATCGTCATTTTTCTTTAATAACTTTTTAATGGTTATAGATATTCAAAAACTGTAAAAAGCATAATAAAGCTTACTCATTTGTGGGTCTGAGAGTATAATTATTTTTTACAATACCTCACAGTTTTTATAAAAATGGTAGGGTCCGAATTACCCATGGTTATTTTGAAGGACCTGGTAGGTGGACCTTGTTCGAAAAGTTATTATAGAAGATTAATTTTCTCTGGACAATAGAACCAGCCATAATAGATAGAGAATTGACATAATGGTAACATTTGTAGATAAGGTTGAGTACTCTCTAAATTTAAAAGAAAATTCGAGCTACAATGTTGTAGATCAATTTTGAAAATTATTCAGGCTTTTCAAATTAGATTTTTTAACAAATTTGTTGAGCCATTAAAACTGAACTACCAATCTAATTTTAATAATTCTTGTTGTATATTAAATGTCCATTATCCTTCTTCTATAATATAACTAAAATTGTGAATGATTTATGAGTGAACACCTTTTTTTGGTGAAAGTAAAATAAGAAGCTAATGTCAACATTGTTTGACAAGATGATAAATTCGATAATTTCTTTGTATCGACATAAGTTATTTATCACATTTCCCCTAGGAATAACCAAAGTTTTACTTACGTTTTCAGTTTCAAAAATTTCTGAAAATTTTATTCGTTTTAAGTGTTTTTTGAATATTTTATTCAGTGATTTCTAGAAATAAATGCCAACAAATTTCATTCAATCGTAATATGAATCGGGATTTCGTACGAATCGCAGCGAAAATCACTTAAATCTGTAAAAAGAAATGATTCGTCGAATAAACAGTTATTTAGAACCTATTCTTAACCAATAGTTTGATATCAAAAAAATTCATTTAACAAGTCTTCAAAATTTCTTTACTTGAACCAAATATATTGAGACATTTATTTTGGAAAAAGTCAAAAGATATTACAAACAATGCTATTATATGTGTAGTAGTTTTAATTGAGTAATAATTGAGTAAAAACTTCTTTTGAGTAATAATTTTTTGTTCGATTCATTTATGACTTCTGTTGTTCACAAATGTTAAACAAACAGTTCATGAATAGCTTGGGAAGGGAGTAGGCAAGGTGGTTTAAGCCATTCCCTCCACTATTTATGAATGGTTTTTCTATTAAGTTCATACCCCAGATATTATTGATTAGATCCGGTTCCTAATAACTGCCTTTACAATGACTGAAATCTTGGTTATTTCAGTTAAAAAACATGAAGTGAAGCTAATAACATTAATTTTCCATGTTTGAACTAATGAATATTCTTCTAATTCGGGACTAAAATATAAAATAAAAGATTATAAACATTATTATTATTATTATTATGAAAATTATTGCTTTCACTAATCTCTACTTTCCTAAAATAAATGTGTGTAATGTGAATTCAATGTGAATAAATGATCAAGTTGATTGTGTTCTAGCAATTCCATATTGAAAGATTACAAAGTCCAAGACATGCAGTGAACTTATTATAAAATTAGAAAAATCTGAAATATGTTCTCATAATATAAATGAATATTCAATAATATGTTTTAATTTATTGATGTGTTGTTACAACACTTGAAAATCGTATTAATCTATGATTTAGTATCGATTGTATGGGTATTTGATAACTGTGACCTTGCCCACACATTAAAAGAACAGTTGCCATATGAGATTCACATTTAAGTCTAGCTAATGAGAAATCAACTTGTTACAAATCATCAATACTCTGGAATTCGATGAATATTTCATTGGAATCAAACCCTCAAAAAATAATAAATAAAAATCGAAAAGTTTTCAAAATTTAAAAAATTATTTTTAAAAACTATTAAATTTCAAAATAATTGGAATTATTTGATTGATTTATATAAACAAATAACGAGGACATTTGTTTTGAGATATCGAGGAATTTCACTACAATTACTATTTTGTTTAAAAACTAATTCATAAAAACTAAATGAATATCGTTTTTGTCATTCATTCATACTTTTGTCAAATGAAAGCAATTTTCAATTTAATAATTTGTTGTCTTCTTCTGCTCACAGGTGTGATAACCGGTAGAAAACTGTCCACAGAACTAATACAAACTAGTAATGGGTTCGACGGAATACATAATTATATTATGTTTTGTAATCACGATTTGGTCGAATACAGTGAACGCTGATATCGATTGCAGGTAATGTCTCATCATTTTTGCTGCTTTTTATTTGATTACATTATTTGGATATAAATTTTGACCAAAATTCCGGGGATTTCCATCAAATTATAGATAATTTATTATTTTTTTTAAAAACATTTACAAAGAACTAACAGAAATTTTACAAATTATCAATAGATAGTTTATTTGAGGTGTTAATTGAATCGCCCTGTAATTATTTCAAGAATAAAATATGCAAAAAAACCAATTAATAAGAATAATTTATTATTAAAAGCAAATTATTTTTATGTTTGAAACCAGGGATGGTTAAAAGGTATTTCTAAGGTATTTCTACTGGAGTAAGAAGAGAGCGCAGATTAACAAAATAAAATTTTTCTGGACTCTGAACACGAAATAATAAACCAAATTTCAATTTATATCGAAAATTTAGGAAGATGGCCAAAACTCATAGAATGTAAATGACAATTTTTCGGATTATCAGAAATTTAACGTGCAAAAAATTCACCTAAAAACAACTTTTAGGTTAATTGAGGGCCATATAAGTTGATTTCAAGACAGATAAAACCCCTCTTTGTCCAACCCTGTTTCGAAATATTTATAGAAATATTTATAGAAATTCTGCCATTAAATGAAGCTTTTAAATGTATAACATTATGAATTTCCTGGTCAATAAGTTTTAGCTAGATTGAAATAGATATTTCAAATGAATAACAGCTTAATGTGTAAATACTATCGATTGGTTGACAAACAAAATGTGGGTACAAATAAACAATACTTATATTAAAGTAAATTAATTCTTAGAAATAATTCTAAGGAACGAATCGAATGTAAAAAAATATAAGATTTCTGTCGGAGAATATGTCTGTTTATAAAGCAATTCATATTCAGTCCACAAACAGAATATTCTTGACTTCCGATATAAATGTAAATAAAGTTTGATTTGGATATCGATTAACATTCATTTTGTTTGGCATTCAGTCCAATCAGATCCTATTCAATGACTTATTTTTCTTTTATTGCCATTTGACTGACTTTTCTGAATGACAGGCGGTTCGTATTCGCCCCCTCGTGCAGAGGCGTCAGCGCTAAAAGATCACAGATGAGGAATCATAATAGTGAAGGGTAAGTTCTTACTCATCCAATATCTTTTGTAACACTTTTTCAAAAGATTATATTTATCTCAAATAGAGATTTAGTTCACAAACTTTTATTCTTTTAGAAGAAAAATAAGTGACTTTTCCGATGAAAGTCCTCTCATATCAGACGACTCCGACTCAGACACACAAATACGAAAATATCAAAAGCGTTTCACAGATTTACTCAAATCTAGTTTACTGAGAAGAACCCGATCTAAAGACCCGGTATCAAACTAATGCTTTATTCGCCTACATCTATGAATTATTAATGTTTAAATTGCTGGATCATTTATTCTACATTTTCCATTAATACTTTATTGTTGGATATTAATAATTATTATGTCGTATTAGTTATGAATTATTAGCTTATTATATATATCTCTTATAACTTATTTTTTTGGTAGAAAATAGCCAGAGCTGGTGCTACATTAGGTGTCATTAAGCAGGGATGGCCAAGGAGCCTAGAGCAAAATTTGGCAAACCCCCCCCCCTAGAATTTTTCGAAAATTTAACATTACAGGTATACCCCCTCGCCGCCTAGCGAAGCG
>JAQGCS010000822.1:0-17969 GCA_034702105.1 Fuscozetes fuscipes
TATGGCCTCTCATCTGAATGACGGGACAGTTTGTGTGTCCTTAAATTCGATTGTGTTTTGAACCATTTGTGGCATTGGTTGCACTCAACGGGTCGTTCATTAGAGTGTTTGAATGAATGGCTCTTAAGATTCATTGGAGTCCTAGTCTTGTAATGACAACCGGGATATTCACAGCACATGTCTTCTCTGTTATCCATTTTGTGTAAATGTTTTTCGTGTGATTTTAGAAATGCAATAGATTTCTCCCTATAGTCACACCCGGGCCACATACAGGGGTAGGACCTCTCTTTTGAATGAACGATTCGGTGTAGTTTTAATTGGTATTTGTTTTTAAAACGTTTGTGACATTCCTCGCATTCAAAATTACGCTCATTTCTATGTCTGTAGGAATGAGCTCTCAAACTATCCTTGATATGTGTTACGTATTGACAACTTACTTGCATAGTTGAGGGAACCCCATTGTATAGATAGAGCTTGATAGAGCTTATTAATAAATTATAATTATATTTTAAGAAATAACGAAATTTCATTCTTCAACAGTAAAAATTTAAAACCACGTGGAAACGAATTTGACGGTTGAACAATGAAATTTCGTTAATTCTTAAAATATTCTGAAAACTTAAAAATAAATAAAAAAAATGTCGTTAAAAAAATCATTATTAATAAGCGCGAAGCTCTACAATGAGGTTCCCTCAACTATGCAAGTATGATTGACAACCTGGGTACTTACAGGAGGAAACGCATTGTGAACATTGTTTTTATGAGTCCATAAACTACTCTTAATTTAAGAGTTTTAAATGCAAATGTTTTGTCCCACACTCTATAAATAGTGTTTGAATTTTATTCAAATCTATTATGAAAAATGACTCACAGCTCATATTTGATTTATGCTGTATTTTCAAATTCAAACTGAAATTCAATTTCTAATTGCACGCGGACAGTTAAAGATTAAAGAATTTCGTATTTGATTCGAAAACCATTTCATTAGATTTGAAAACATTTAGTGCAAAGATGTGTCCGAAACTCATTTGTATTTTTGTTGTAATTTTAGTTCAATTCAAATGTAAGCCTTTCTATCGATTTAATAGTTTTTCAAATAATTCTCTCAAATAGTGAGCAAAGAATTCACTGAAAACCTATATATAGAACCCGATGTCAGCAACACTTTTATGCCAAAACAGTGGAGACAAATGTGTGGCCGAAGATTCAAACTATTCCTTCAAAAGAACATACGTTTTAATCAATACTGTTCCATCGGAGATTATCAAGATCTAAGCAATGTGCTTGTTCAAAGGGCCTATGTGGAAAGGAATGTGACTCATGGATTGGTGTCGCCTTCAACTGAAATTAAAGGTGTTGACCCCTGGACAGTAACAATTATGCAAAAGAGATATGATTGGAAGGGTACACATGTCTACAACGACCCGTATTGTCATGGTGTTCTCCTCACTATGAGACACATTCTGACGGCAGCCCATTGTTGGCAGTGAGACATTCCTTTCGATTTACATTTTGCCAAAATTCTTAAATTTCATATTTATTTCACTTTAAAAGAAGAGGACTTCACTTACGAATATATGCCGGCATTGTTAAAAATGAATCACACTGGTATTCAGATGAATTTGATTTCGTTCAGCACAATAAGTATATGTGGTTCGGTCGAGATTACAACCTCGGTATTTATATATTGAAGGAACCCATTGATTGGCTGAAATACGGCAGAACAAGGAATGGAGAGCTCAGAATCACTACAATATGTTTACCAGAAGTCGAAAATGATGAAACAAATTCAACACGTATCACATATTCTGGTTGGGGACGAACAGAAGGCTGGTCATACCATGATACCTTAAGAGGAAATATTTATGAAAAATATTGTTGTTTTAATTTGAATTTTACGAATGACGGGAGGATTGGAAGACCACAAATCTGCAAGGTTTTTTTCAATATGAGACAATTTTCTTCTATATTATATAAAATATATTTAAAGCTCGACTCTGGATCCGGTTTAGTTCAATATTCAGGGGAAGCACAAGGTCCAGCTGTTCTTATCGGTATTGTAACGCATTTCCAACCTGTAGACGCTTCCTTGGCCTGTGATCAACAATCCATCACGTGGGTAGATGTGATCAGTGTTACCAAGAATATTGAGTGGATCAAATCAATTTTAAGAATGTAATATTTTTTCTAAACTGTTATTTTATATGTCATTCAATTGTGAAATTTTGTGTCTCTTCTTTTGCTTGATTCAAATCTCAGATATTTGTATTTCAAATACGAGACAACAACTGATACTAAATATGAAAAAGATTTATACTTTCATTGCCGGCAATCACTTTGTGTTTTCCAAAAGCATTCCTTTTAAAGGATGAGTTTAAGCAAAAGTTTTCTCAAAAAACATCAAATCAAACGATGGATCAGTTAATGAACGACTGATTACTTTAAATATTTATCTACAAACTAATGAGTTATTTATTTATTTTGTATTCAATGAATTAATTTTTAATTCAATAAAATTATTCGAAGTCCAAAGTCTAATGGTTTCTTTGATAAAAGAACATCAAAATTACCTGGACAATTTCATGTCATGTTTGACTTAATTCGCTGCCAACTATTTGGTGGACATAACGCCCAAAAATTACTGTTCACACGATCTAAGACTGTTAGAAATATATCGAATATTAAGCCCAACCAATTCCCTATAATTTTCTCGAATATGATTTGAACACAAGTTTGAGGTTTGATAACAACTTATCCGAAGTAAATGATCTAAAATTTGCGGATGAGTGCAAAAAATTGCAACAATGCACTCCCAGTCCAGACTGCTTCAGAGAATACTATTCAGTGGACAATTTGATCAGCTTAAACCCTTGGCCTCATGGTAAGATTGGAATAAACAACATGTTCATCAACTTTCCCGCCAAGCCTACCACCATTCACATACATAAGCCTAAATTGTACTTGGAAGAATTCCTTTGCTATATCGCTAGCATTTTTAGTCTATGGTTTGGCGTTTCTGTGCTCTTCGTATCAAATAAATCAATAAAACTTTTGAACAGAATCTCACAAATTATGAAATATAGAAACGTGCAGTGATTCCAGTCAAAATCAAGTATTGCCGCAATAAGAAATGTGATAGTACAAATAGTGACGGGTGTTGACCGGAAAATTTCCTTTTATAGTATCCTACATGGCGTTAGGGACAGTTAGGAGGTCCCAAAAATTTTTCAAATGTCAATAATCTCAATAATTGAGAGACAAATGAAACTCAGTTTTGATGTCTTTTATCACTTGAGTTATGCGTTGAGACAAATGTTTTCATTCAAACACTAATTGTTTTCAATTCCTGTTTTGATCTCAATTCAAACAATTTATAATATATTATAATAAGTTATAGTTTTATTATGAATTCCACTTTTCTAATAAAAGAACCACAATACAAATCACCTGTGCCATAGTGTGTCTTATGATATCCAATTCTATAGTTAAATGATTCGGTTTAGTTTCGATGACGACTTCTAATGTGACGAACCATTTGTCGTCGACTACTAAACACTTTTGTGCAGTCATTAAAAGTACACTCAAATGGAGTGACATTCAAGTGCTTATTCATATGCGCCGTCAGATACATGTTTTCGCTGAATCTCTGCCCGCATTCTGGCCAAGAACACACATACTTCTTGATGTGTGTAGACTTATGCCGTCTCATAATAATTTCGGTGACGAAAGTTTTATCGCATCCGTCAAAATCGCATTTGTAAGTTCTGGCGCCGATATGACGGAGTTTGTGGTTCTTAATGATAGCGTTATGTGAAGACGAAAAATCACATCCGGGCCAATCGCATACGTGTTTGAGTGCTGAGTGATATTTATTCTTATGTTGTTTCATATGAGCCACATCTCTGAACATTTTGGTACAGCCCTCGAAACTACAATGAACTGTGAGTTCAGTACTTGAATGCAATTTATTGATATGTCCCTTAAGATAGGACTCATATCTGGTCTCATAGCCACAGAAAACACATTTATATATCATTGGTTTGGATGAGTGGTAAATCTTTTTGTGTTTGTTGAGTGTCAACTGAGTCGGTAACACTTTATCGCATTCCTCGCAATGAAATTCCTGTCGTTGTCTCGAATGAGTCTTTTGGTGTCGTTTCAAATGACGTTTGGAAACAAAACATTTGTTGCAATCCTCACATTTGAATGGCTTTTCCAAAGTATGTTTGCTTCGGATGTGGTCTACCATGTCCCTATTCCTAATGTAAGCCCTCTCACATCCCACATAATCACAAACGAATGGACCGGACTGGCGCCCACTTTTCACTGTTGCAGGTTCAAGGCATATCGAATTCGATTGGTGCCTCAATAGACATTGGTAGTATTTGAAACCTTTGTTACATTCAATACATGTATAGTTTAATTTGGGTCTCCTCTTCACGTCATCCAAATCATTGCTATCGTTTGAAAGTGAAGACATGAATTCGTTTCCGTCACTTATCTCATAATTACTGTCCATTTCTTCGTTACTTTTCTTACGATTATTGGCTTTATTTTCTTTAAACTTTTTATTCATTCTGTGAATCAATTTATTATTCAAATTGTTTTTTAATTCTACAGAACTTTCATCAAACGCTTCAGTTTTTATGAAAACATTTTGTTTCTGATTTCCAATCGTTTGATATTCGTATTCAAGAGATTTAATCACTAATTCATTGTCTGATTTCTGATTACAAACACAAATATTTTGTAAATCCAATGAAAATTCTCGGTATTTGTCTAACAAATCGTAAATAACTTTATTTTCATTGAAAAGTCTGTTATTTTCTTCTCTCAATTCATCCAAAATGTCATTAATTATAATATTAGCCATAATTTCATCAAATATTTCACTTAAATTACAATTAAATCAAAATTTTATTCAACATATGATTGATGTAAACAAAAATAAACCTCATATTAAGGGACCGTTTAGTCATAGATTGAATCAATTTGTATGAACTGCACAAGACTTGGTTCAAAGGGTATAGATCAGTTCATAGCGTTTCAGTTCATTGCGTGTAGCATACCGTGCTATTAAAATATGCAAGACAAACATAATAACATTGAACTAGGTAAAAATTATCCCATTGCTTTATAGCTTATTTAAATTGATTGATTATTTTAATTATAAATAATTTTAGCTGTGTTCTCAGCATTCTATTCCTATCTTGTTAATATTTTTTCTAAAATATTTATAAAATAATAAACATTTATAAACAGATTTAGATAAGTTATAATGCATTGGCATAATTTTTACCTTGTTCAATGTTATGATGTTTGTTTTGCATATTATAATAGTCCGCTATGATAGACGCAATCAACCGAGTGGACCCGGGTTCAAATGCCTGGATCGGTTACATTTAATTTATTTTCATAAAAAGCCATACGAAACAATATGTGTATGGTTTAATATTTATTAAATTTAGGGAATCAGGCTTTTAATATAACCTTTTAACTTAAATTTTTGATACTGGCCACATTTAAAATAATCATAATACCTAGACTCGACATTGATTACCATTATTATTTATTAATAAAACTTAAATTGTTAAACTGTTAATTATTTGGGTTTAATTTGATGAACAGCTCTGATGTGTTGTTTCATTTGTTTATCATTAGTATAGTCTTTATCGCAGCCATCGATATAACACTTGAATGGCCTCACATTCATGTGTCCGTTCGTATGTGCGGTCAAACACTTCTCATCACTGAATCGATGGCCACATTCAGGCCACGCACACACATAGCTCTTCATATGCCTCCGTCTGTGATGCATAAGACTGCTGTTCCTCACAAAAGTTTTGGGACAGCCCTCAAAATTACATTTAAATTGTTTTTCGCCGACATGAGAACGATTGTGATCTTGAAGTCGTCTTTTGTTTATTGTAAAGAAGTCACATCCGGGCCAATCGCATCTCAATCTATTAGATGTGTGATAGTTGCTTTTGTGTGCTACCATCTTATATTTGTGTCTGAACAGTTTACCACAGTTCTCATAATCACATTTGACTGTCATTTGTGAGCTGTCGTGGGATCTACTCATATGACCCTTGAGGGTCGACTTGAATCTGGTTTCAAACTGACACTGTTTACATTTGAAAACAATCGATTGTGAGGAATGCATGACTTCTCTGTGTTCACTAAATGTTCGTTTACTTGCGAACACTTGATTGCATTCTTGGCATTTAATCTCATCGCCAAAGCTATGATCGAAACTTTTTAAGTGGTTTTTCAGATTCTCAGGTGTGGCGAACCATCTTGTACATTCGTGACATTTGTATCGCTTCGGTTTATGTTTTCTTAAAATGTGTCGAATAAGAGTAGACCTGTCCTTAAACTCATGTTTACACTCAGTATTCACACAAATGTAATTATCAGATGACTGTCCTCTTATGGACTTATGAATCCTTTGAATATGTATTTCGAGAGCGATGTCTGATTTGTAGGCCTTATAACAGTCCTCATAATCGCAGATATACTGTTTTGTGGCACCTTTTGCTAGTTGAGCCTGGTGCTCTTCGCATGGTTTATGTTCATTCAGTTCAGAATTAGTTGCGAAACATTGCAAACACTTTATACATTTGAATTGTTGGGGACAGTGTTCGCGTCCAATATGTAATTCGAGGCCATTTTTCGATTTGTAACTCTTTTCACAATATTGACAGCCATTCACTTCATTAGATGTCTGTTCCCTTTCAGAGGAAATTGCACTCAAATGAGAGGTTTTGTGAAAATTTAACTCAAATTCATTGTCGAAGAGTTGATAACATTCCTCGCATTTATAGAAATCAGTTGAATTACTGTCTACTTCTTCACCGGAACTATCATTAGAATGACTATCGTTTTGATCACTCAATTCATAATCACTGTCCATATCTTTGATCTCTTTCTTCATAATATTCTCAATGAGTATATCCGACCCCTTATTCTCATTACAAAGAATTTGATTATTTTCCACATTTGTATCATTAGTTTTAACCAAATTATTGTCCAATTCTTTAGTTTTAATGAATTGAATTTCGATATTATCTATACTTTTGTTGACTTCTTTAATGACTTTCTTTTTGGTGTCTTTCAGTTCATTCGTTTCTCTATTCTGAAAATTTAAAGAAGTTTTATAAAGGCTTTCGAGACTATCGACGAGTATTTTATTATTGCATTTTTGATTACATTCACAGATTGTTTGCAAATGTATTAAACATTTTCTGTATTTGTCTAATAAGTTGCGAATCATTTCATTCGTCTTCGAAAGTGTTTTAATCTCTTCTCTTAATTCATCCAAAATATCGTTGACTAAAATATTTGCCATAATTTCAAACAAGAAGTAAATTAAATCTTATATTCAAATTGAATTCAATTCATATTTAATGCAATGTTTGTAAACATTATCTGCAAAACACTTATAAATTCATTCAAATACAACGTAAACATTGGAAACAACTTAAAAGTTGTAACAAATTGACTTGTTACTTTTGGGTAAAAAGTTTTGACTTCAGATTGTCAATAGCCTTAACTAGCAATAAGTTCTCAAAAGTTTCAAATCGAAATATCTATAGTCAAACATCGATTGAATAAGTCATTAATTAGGGAAACAATTATATTAATGCATAGAATTTGACTAATACAGTCTTAAGAGACTCCTTGGTGCGGCCAAAATCACTCCCTTAAATCGAATTTCCCTTATATTGAATTACTTTAACATTACATAGGAGCAGCTGGTGCTCCACAATTCTGTCTCTTATATCGAAATTCTCTTAAATCGCAGTCTCTTAAACCGAAATCAGACTGTATTTAATTGAATAACATGATTAACATAAAACACAAAATCATTATATGCCATTCAATAGACTTCCCTCGAACCTGATAACCAGCATTCACGGCTCACCATGTGATGTAGTATTAAACAATATCTGATTTATTTATTTATTCCTAATATTAATGGTAATAATAATACCTTATAGTAGCAGGATAAAATTTATATTTTTGAAAATATTAACTTTCCTCATCTTATATAATGAAACAAACTTCAACTAAATCTTAAAGAGTGAATCTTAATTAAAAACAATTTAAATCATTTATTCATAAGAATAACAATAAAGAGTCTAAATGAAGTCTTATCAATGTCAATTATCATTTTATTTTTGCTTAAAAATTAATCCAAGTTTCTAATATCTATATTTTTTTATATTTTTCCTTTATTTTAAAAATATTCATTCAAATTGATATCTTTTAATAAAATATAACTAATTAGAGCCCAAACCATAAGTTTATTAAATTAGTTATTAAATAACAAAAATTTCCTCATTATTTGATATAATTATAAAAGAAAATTTTAATTCTCTTATTTGTACTAAAATAATGAATCGTTTGGCTCTGAATCTCAAAAAATAAAAGAAACTACAGAACCTTGGTGCACTACAGTTAAGAAACTTCATGTACCTTGGTGCAATGCAATTGTCATTAAGTTTATATATTATGAGTGTTTTTTAAAGTTTATATCTCATATATTTTTATATAAACTTAGTTTTAAATAAAAATATGTATTTATTTTGTTTAAAGGTATGAGTAGAAAATTATCCTTGAATAATGCTATCAATATTATTCTTACATCTTCACTTTAAAATTCAGGCACAAAGCCTTGATGGTATTAAATGTTAATTTCCCTTTTTCCTTCACTATAAAAATGAGCTATCACAAATGATACACCCATAAGAGATCAATTTTTATGACTTAATAAATAATGTGTTCGAATGAAACCATAATATAATGTAAATATCATTAAAGTAAAAAACTTTGAAATATAATTCCATTTATGAATCATTAGAAGCGTTTATATATAAGTTATATATAATATAATATTTGAAACCATTTGTATGTAAAAATTGAATTCTAGAAAATGGAGAATATTTTTAATTTTATAACAACTAATGAATTAATTGATGAAAATTTTATTTCATCTGATTTTCAAATCAGTCAAAAGTGTATCCAATTATTAGAAAAGTATAGAAAATGCTTAATTAAATTCAGGAATCGCTGTATTTGTGAGCAAAACATTGAAAGTGAATCGGATTTCAATTTACTGGAAATAGATTATAAGGTTCTTATGGGACAGGTCTCAAATGTGGACCAAAATCACGAGAATCTCAATTTGAGTACAGATAATAACAATGGAGACAATCAAAGAAACCACAAAATTGCTATTGAAGGCAATCAAAAGTATCAATGCAGTGATGAGAAGTTTGATCAAGTTGAAGAATTCTCTCAAATGTCCAGTGATTCAGACAATATTCGTGGATCAGATGAAGAGTTCTCTCTCACACCAAATAAGCCGAAGAACAAGAAAAAACAGCAGAATGTGAGTAATGGTCAGAAGAGATATGAAAAGGAGAAATGCTTCTATATCTGTGATTATGCTGATTGTGAAAGGAGGTACTCTAAGAAGGAATACTTGATGGCTCACATAAGTAGTTGTCACACAAAAGAAAAGCCTTTCAAATGTGAAGTCTGTTCGAAATGCTTTGCAATCAGAAAGTATCTGAGCTGTCATCAGAAGAGCCACTCAAACCTCAGCCCTAAGAAATCGTATACAGCAATGGTTTGTGGGATCAAAGATTGCAGAAGAGTTTTCAAATCTATGCTTTGCCTAAAAAAACATCAGACAACTGTCCACTCAAATGACGAGACATTTTTCTGCGAATGGCCTAATTGTTGCGCTTCCTTCAAGACTAACGCGTCTTTGATGAGTCACAGAGAAACCCATTGCGATGAGCATCAATTCATGTGTCAAATTGAGGGTTGTCAAAAGTCGTTCCAAACCAAATGGGCGTATTGGGGGCACATGGCTTTCCATCAAACCCTCGATGAAAGTAACAGACAATTCAAGTGTCATATAAACGGATGTCAAAAGAGTTATGGCGTTAGAAAAGATCTCAAACGACATCTGAAACGACACGAAAGCATTTATATCTGTCCTTTTGATCGATGCAATCAAAGATATGCCACTAAAGACCTCCTCTCTGGCCATATGACCAGACATAACAAAGTTATTAAGTCATTACAAAAATAATAATTTACTTGAGCAAATAGATTATAAGGATTACAATAAATATTCCAATTATTTCATAACAAAGTTGTAAACATATGACAATGTTATAAATGTTTAGACAGACTTCCAAACTCACAAAAAGTTTCCAAATGTTGCCGTCTCATTAACAAGATCATTTTAATGAATTCGTATTCTCATATTAAATTAATATTTTATAACTTGTATATTGTCTTATACTTCAAATAATCAAAGTAAATATGTGCTAAATTAGTTGTATCGAGGTCTATTTTCGATTAAAATAAATTGTTCGCCAAATAGTCAATACTTGAAATAAATTCAAAATTTCAATGAATTAATACGATTGAAATGAATAATAAACTTGTAAAAGTGAACTTAACATCAATTAAGTCAATGATTTTTCTTCTTAATTGATTAATGAAATCATTGACTGAAAGCTCAGACATATTTGCTATACAAACAAAATGACCACAAATTGATTAAAACATTAATATAATTAAAATAAATTTAAAGATAACAAAGTTTTCAAATCAATAACAAAACGCTTTTTGAGAGCTATTCATAAAAAACAGTAAATGATTATAAAATATTGAAGCTTTTGTTTGATCAATCTCAGTTAGAAAACCCAAATTGCAAATTGAATCAATCAAAATTAATCAACCTTTAGCACGTATTATACAGAAACTTTAAATAAGTTGTATTTTACTAAGATGATATTTCTTCTTTAAGTTCTTGCAAAATGTATAGAAACGATATTTTTGAATAACAAAAGCATTTGTTTGTTTACAAACACTTTTTCTTAATTTTGTTTATTTGATGGCTTTTCACACCAAATATTATTGAATAATGTCTAAGAGCAGTTACAAGAGCATTGTTAACGATTTAACCGAGGAAAATGAGAGGATCTTAAACGAATTGAACGAATGTCACAAAAGAATCGATTTTCTCCAGAAGTTTATCATAAATTACAGGAAAATTTTGGTTCAGTTCAGTCATAAATGTGTTTGTAATCAAAGCAATGATATAATCAATTCAATCAAAACTATTGAATTCCAATACAAAGATCTCTTTTTCAACGATAACAACAAAGAACAGCGACAATCAGTGGTTACCAGAATAGACCCAACTTTTGAAGACAATGGCGACGAGTCTGAGGAACGATGTGACGAAACTCTGGAAGAGGATGAAGAGGAAGACCTCGAAGAATCAGACAGTGATGATAATGCAGAGCAAACGGATGAGACATTCGATGGTAATGTCGAAGAAATGGAAACAACTGATAGTAATCATTGTGAAGAGAATGTCGACAATTCTATTCTGGTTTTCAATAAATCAAATAACACTATAATTAAGAAAAGTTATGATAATATCGACACAAATAATGAGTTTATTATCAATTCAGTTGTCATTAAAAGAGCAGAAGATTTGATGAATGATACCATCAATGATGTGATCGATAAGAGTAAAGACTTGGTCTCTCATATTTCAGATGAAAACACTTCCAAAGAATTTGTAAACAATTCCCAATTTAAAGAAAAACCGAAAAAACAAGTCATTAGACGTAAACAAAGGGTATATTCAGAGCCAGAATTAAATGAACAGACAATCCTTTTGCCGATTCCATCCCTCAATTCGGGTAATGTTCAGCACTTTATAGCCAAAGTTGAGCCAAAACTTTCAGAGGTATTAATATTTTTAAATATAATTTTTAAAACGTTTTAATTATATTTGCCTTATATTTTGAACTCAGGGCTCAAATGTCGTCAAAACCTCTGATACTATGAAGAGGTTAAATATAATTAAACGGGAAGATTACGAGCAAAACAGTGATGAAAATCTTAAAGTCTTGTCTACAATTGACGGCAAAGTCGAGACACTTGTCTCAACTCCCAATTGGTCTTCGAATTCACTGAAGAGCTCAAAGAAATATTTCGATATTTTCAACGCATTAATAGAAGAGTTGAAAAATGGAAGAATTGAATCATTTATAGATCCGAAACACAATTCAATTTCCGGTAAATTAAAACCAAATATATTAAAAATTTTAAAACTATTTCAATTTTTTTCAATTGTTTAGTATTTATAAGAAATGAGAACTCAAATGATGGCCACAATAGACCCAAAATTGTCTTTAAATGCAATTATACTGACTGTCAATACGAGTCTAATTGCAAGAAATACATTAGAAGTCATGTTATAAGACATGAAAGGGATAAGACGTTTGTTTGTAATTTCTGTAGAGAAGAGTTCGATTCAAAGATATCTTTTATCGAACACCGAATAATAGTCCATAATATCGATGGAAACCGTTTATTCAAATGTGATTTCCCTGACTGTGAGTATAAGACAACTATAAGACAGTCAATGGAATTGCATTCAGTGAGACATCAGACAGAGAGGACAGTCAGATGCGACCAAATCGGTTGTGATCTCTATTTCAAAAGTGTGGCGCAAATGAAAAGTCATCAAAAAACAGTTCATGTATTCAAAGATTTTGAGTGTGAGTGGCCCGGGTGTGAGGCCAGCTTTAAAACCAGACCCGCTCTCAGGACACATATGATGTCACACACGGGAGAGAATAAAACTGTGACCAAAATTAGGGAACTTATAAAAAGTGGAAATTATGTGTCGACTGTCGACAAAAACAATGATATGTTTTCTGGTAATTAGTTTCGAGTATTTCTCGCATTTATTCTGATTTTTAATATCTCTCTCTTTCAGTGATTCGACAGCAGATTATCAACGAAACCAACGGACAGATGGAAATCGGGCCAAAACTTGGCTATAAATGCAATTACACGGACTGTCTGTTTGTTTGTGTTTTACCGCATCTGATATCACAACACATTACAACTCATTTGTTCGGAAAGACATTTGTATGTGATTTGTGTCACAAAACATTCGGGTTAAGGAAGTATTGGACTCAACACCAGAAAAATGTGCACAACATTAACAATAGTAATCCGTTACTAACCTGTCAATACTCGGACTGTAGTTACCAAACAAGGAATGCCTTCAGTTTTAAATCGCATTCATTGAGACACCGAACGGACACTCCATTCAAATGCGAGCAAAACGGATGCGACAAAGGATTCAAAAGCAAAGTCTGTTTGAAACAACATATGATTTGCTGCCACACAAAAGTTAAGCCATTCGTTTGTGTATTCCCTGGATGTGAGTCAGCCTTTAAAGTGAAGACTATTATGAGACGACATATGAAATCACATTCGCCATAAAAATCATTAACTTAACTAGGTAAAACTTATTTTTAATCACAGAACAAATCACGTAATTGTTATAACATTTAATATATTGTCGCAAATGAATTGACACAAAACTATGGATCAATTTCTAACAACTAATTAAACTCAAAATATATCATTAAAAAATCACAACTTTTATTGAAGTAAACTTGTAAATGACTACTCATGTAAAGTTTTCAAATCCTTGTATTCAAAAATTGAGATTTTTTTAACCAATTGTAAACTTTTCACCTTTCACCATTACTCTATTTGCGCAAAAGTCATCATTTTTTATCAGTTTTAAAATACGCATGGCATTTAATTGAAATTTGTGGTCAAAAAATGACTTTATTATTCAGTAAATGATTTGATAAAAAAAATATATTAAAATATGAGATCTTTAAGTGTTTATAATTTAAAGTATGACATTAGAAAAGTGCCTGTTTTTGGGCAAACAATACAGAGCTGGTATACAAGAAGGCACCCCATGGAACGGTAATTATGACGGCTTTCGTTTATATGAAAAAGGCATAAGTGTAGAGAATTGGTACGTATATAACGTTATATTTTAGAAACGGAGAGTTAACATATTTTCAATGTAGTGGTCCTGTTCAATTTTATACTATGTATTTTTAGATTGCCCTTTCCCATATGGTGCCTTCTCGTATGCCACCCAGTAGTATTAAATTGAATAAATATAGGGTATAATAAGACCCGTTTTATTTCGAGAAAAAGTATGAGAAATGGACTCAAATTAAATAAACACCATTAAATAAGCGTTAACCTGGTTAAATTTAAGAATTATCGTTTTCCTCGCAATAATCGGCGAATTTTTTCAATTTCTTTATGTATTTGACTTCATTTTCATCCCTTAAATACAAATCTATTTCCGTATCAGAGAAGTCTTCGTCAGATTTGTTGGTAACAGGAGTGGGTTCACTACTACTAGCAGTGGTCTCATTCGCAGCAGAGTTAGGATTCTTCTTAAAAACACTCATCCAATCCCTCGCTTTGCTGTTGGGGTCGTCCGCAACACCATTAGTGATACCATTCGTCCCCTTTTTATATATGCCTTTAATTTTCTGATTGAAATCAAAGACCAGAGAAGACTTGTATTCGAGAATGTTATCCAAATATATGCCTATATTGGACTTCGTTATACTGAGCCCTTCGGGAAGGGGTGCACTCACTGACAACATTTTGATTGCGTTAAACAGTTCTGTGACTCTTTGACTGGTGGTGTGCTTGTATTCAATGCCTACAATGCGGCAGAAGTCAGTCAACTTTACTTTCCTTCTGTCGTACGGCTGTATTGACTTCCAGGCGAAGAATGTGGCCGCGAATATGATGTGCACAGGAGTCCGACCCTCTATTAGCCAACACTCGCGCTCTAATTCCAGGATTTTCTTCACTTTTTCGGTAATTAACTAAAATTATGGATAAAAATCAATTAAATTAAAATTTTACTCAAAAATCAAACCTTTTTCTCGTTTTTATCGATTTTAGTCTCACTTATTGTCACCGAAACGAGTCTTTCAATCGGCAATTGTTCGCATTTGTAATTCGGGTACTCTTTGAACACTTGATTATACACTTTATTGAACTCAGAACTACTGCAACCGATTGTATTACATATATGGCCGATAGTGACGGGTGTGCTGTCATTAACCAGTGATATGTAGACACAAATGGCGGCTAAAATGCGTTTTGTAGCTCTGGATGAATGATGAAAGTGGCCGTCAATCATATCTTTGTATTTCGCGAGCGCTTGTATTTTGACCTCTGCTCCGAGCGATAGATTACCCACCAATAGGTCCACATCCTCGGTATTATAGCGTTTAGCGACAGGAAATCGGTTGGGAAAGAGCCGATTATTGGCCACATAGGACTTGACATCATCTGCACGACAGTTGAGACTATACTCTTGTGTCGGGTCATTAGTCAGCTGTTGGTAAGACTTATTGTAGAGTCGGCCGCAGTTTACACACACTAATAGTCCGTCTTCTGTCTGGATATCAGAATTAAGGCAACATGGTAATTGTGTCCGACACTTTTTGGCCGCCGGTTCTGATTCAGACATTTCGGTAAATCAAACAAAAATGGCAATCAATTAAAAGTACCTTGACGCACAAACTATCACAAAGATATGTATCAAAACTTCATATTTGATGGAAATAAAGTGGATTTAAATAAGATTCAGATTTATAGCTCCTAACAATTTGTTGATAGACAGCACACTCTCGCAAACGACAAGTGATCAGAGATGACAACTTGTAAATCATAAGACAAATATCAATTGAAAACAAATCTAAATCTTAAAACGAAATCTTCCCTTTAACACTTTATCACTTGCTTATGAAGACTCCTACTGAAAAGGGACAGCATAGCACAGCATCAGCTAAAAAAGGAAGAGTCGATGATGTTTCTCTGGGCAGTGCTGCCAGTGATGCGCCCTTTCACTGATTACAGAGACATCTGTGAACACAAATACAAAACAATAACTCTTTAAATACCAAATTCAATGGACCGACACATTAGACTCTAAGGATTAGAGTCTAGTCAATCAGTAAATACATGATACTGATTTTAAATTTACTTATCAAGTACCAATTTTATATAAGAATATTTAGCAAGAATTTTGTATATAAAATTGTGATTTATATTATGTAAGTTATATTACATTTTTCACTCTTTAGCAAGGAATACAATAATCAAAAAAGGATGAAATTATAATTTATGGTAATTTGCTAGAAGCTTTCGTGATCTGTAACCTTCATATTTAAACACTCTATTACTCGTTTATAAGGTACAGATTAACAAAATTTATGCTCTCTCCCTTTCTCATAATAAATTTAAATTGATCATGCTATATTTGTCCCTAATAATAAATAAATGTGCATGTACAGGTAAGAAAAATGAAAGGATTGAGACCTGTTTTAGCTTTTTATCTGTTCGATAGTAACTAAATTATATTTGATTTGATTTGTGGGCAATTCTGATGTGAAGATTGAGGTCTTGTCTGTCGTGAAAGTCTTTATAACAGCCAAAGGAACTACACTTATAGGGCTTAATATTCTGGTGTTTATTTTGGTGAGCGGTCAGCATATGCTTCAAAGCGAATCTCTGTCCGCATTCTGGCCAAGAACACACAAACTTCTTCAGATGGAACTGTTTGTGTTGATGTAATGTCTTCGACATAATGAAAGCTCTGCCGCAGCCCTCAAACGGACACTTAAACTCTCGAACGCCCAGATGTGAGCGCTTGTGGTCGTCATAACTCCACTTGGCTTTGAATCCATGTCCACATCCGGGCCAATCGCATACATAACTGATCCCTGAATGCGAATACTTTCGATGTTTTTTCATATTTTCGATCGAATGAAACGTTTTATCGCAGTCTTCAAAATCGCATTTAATAGACTTCTCCTGAATTGTGTGCACTCTTTTGATGTGAACTCTCAACCCGTCCTTATATCTGGTTTGAAAGGGACACATATGACAGTTATAGGAAGTCTCCTGTGCTGGGTGGTGCACCTTCTTGTGGGTGTGCAGGTTCTGTGAGTGGGAAAACCATTTGTCGCAGAGTTGGCAGTGGAACTGCTTTTCACTCGAATGAATCAGTTCATGGTTTTTGAGCTCTCCCTTAACGGCAAACCCTTTGCCACATATCTCGCATTTAAACGGTTTAATGAAAGTATGTCTTCTTCTGATGTGGATATCCAACAGATAATTGGTTTTGAATTCCAGATTACATCCGACATAATCACAGACAACATTCTTCTTCGGTTCTTTGAATTCTCTTCGTTTATAAGGTCTTCTCTTCTTCTTCTTCGGCTTTAAAGAGTCATCGCCTGAATTGTTGTCATTTGCAATAAATTCATCGTTTGATTCGTTTGACTTAATTTTGGGAATTATTTTAAGTTTTTTAGTCCTCTTTTTACTCAATTTGTTGGACAAAGAATTCTCAGTTTTGCCGAAAACAGTGGATCTTAAGCTCAAAATGCTTTGATATTCGTCTTCAAGAGATTTAACTTCAAAATTATTACTCGATTTTTGATAACAAACACAAATATTTTGTAAATTCAATGAAAAGTTTCGGAATTTTTCTAATAAATTATAAATGAGTTTATTTTCATTGAAAAGTCTGTTATTTTCTTCTCTCAATTCATCCAAAATATCATTAATTATAATATTAGCCATAATTTCATCAAATAATTGAATTAAATGTTGATTTTAATGACAATTAGTCTAAAAGTGAACTCAAGTCTCGTCTGCAGTGTTTGTAAACAAAACTGAAATTAAATTCATTCAAAAGCAACGTTTTATATAACGATTGTTTAAATCAGTTTAAGTTAAAGCTTTTGCTTAAAAGTGTATAACTTTTAATTATATATAACTTTAAGTTTTAAAAAACACCTTGTTGGAAAAGTTTATTATAAAACCATTTTGGTGAAAACACAATTTAAACCTTAATAAATAGCGTTTTATTTTAGTCCAAATATTTGATAGTTTACAAATTCATTTTAAGAAACAAAAGTGGAAAATATCTTATTGTGATCTGTGATGAGTTCTGATGTGAAGATTAAGGTCTTGTTTATCGTAAAAGTCTTTATAACAGCCAA
>JAQGCS010000823.1:0-17960 GCA_034702105.1 Fuscozetes fuscipes
TGAGGGAGACGAGCGCTGGAGTATTAACAAGATTGAACTTGCTAACTCTCATGGGCATGTGTTAGACCTAGATGATATTTATTTGTGTGTTTCATAATTTAGTCAATGATTTTCCTTTGTTTGTGAAAAAAATTAAATGGATAACCTTGGTAGTTTTATAATCACCAATTGGATAAAAGAAGCATAAAAACCAAATTATATTTAAAAGTTACCTTAATAAAATGTGAACCAAAAAGGTTATCAAGGTGTTTCTTAAGCTCTCCAAAGATATCAATTATCCAAAATATATTTGTCTTTTACTTTCTAGTTATTTATAAATTACAGTCTTGATTACATAGAACATTTTAATAAACCAGTAATAAATTCAAAATCATCTATCTCATTTATTTTTAACTGTTTTGGTGAATGAATAATGAACGAATTCGACCTCGCCATAAATTTTCGAAAAATTGCCAATCAAATCCGAGGAATTTTTATTTACCTAGATTTCTTCAATCTTTGTATAAAACACTGAATAATTCGGAAAAGCAATCAATTTTTTAAATAACAAATGTTGTTAAACTAAACTAGTACAATCTATAATTAAATATCTGAATATTATATAATTGATTAATTGATAAAATACACGTGTGAAATACACTGAATGCTTTATTAAATTGCTTGATAAAGTTTGGCAAAAGTGCTTAACATGGTCGTTCATAGAGTACCTTCTGTTATGAAGAGGTTTAGATTAGTTGGCAAATCTGAAGGTGTGTTTTGTTAGATTTTGATTTTTTTCATTCAGTGCATAGGACAGGGTCAGGAAAGTCGAGTGTTCTCATAAGCGTCGGATCACCACAACAAAATGACCTATCTATTCTGTATAGATTTTTAAAATACAAAAAATATTTGAATTACAGTTTTTAAAAGAAAAGTTTTGTTTATTTAATTTATTTTACTCACAAATCAATTATTCGTTTAATCAACAAATTGGCTAATTTTAAAAAATGGAATGGGTGTCCACAATTTAGCGGAATGGAACCGCCCAGAATCGCCAAGTTATTCTCGCAAGTGGCTTGGCCCTCCAAAGGGACGAACCCCAAACCATCGTAATTATTCTGGTAAATACTAAAAACAAATAGTCCAAGTCTGTGGACGAGCCTTTAAGGAGCTGGGAGCTGTTTTATCAACTGAACAACCATTGGTGTACAAGTTTATCTAAAAGATATAATTAAATCTAGTAATGGGTTTGAAATTAGTAACAAAATAATTATTCTCATCTATGACTACCATGCCAACTTTTTATTTACCATATAAGATAGAATTAAATTTTAAAAATGTTGTTAAATGCAATCAAAACTGTAATTTATAAATTAAAATAAAGTAATAAACAAATAGAGTTAGAATAAATTTCTATTCATTGGTACGTTAGTTAGCGGATATATTTGGTGAATAAATTTATTAATTAAAATATAAAAATATTTTTTAATTCTTACATAAACTTACTAGATTACAGTACAATAATAAAGTTTATTAGTTTTTTCTTCTGCAGTTGTCGCAACCATCACATTTGCTGACAATAAGTTTGCAAATTTTTTCCAAGTGTTTAAGGGGCATTTTAAATTGTCAAATTGTAAAATTGTCAAGATTTGGGTGTTGTGTACAAAACCTAAGTGTTGAGTGCAAAATATTGAGGAACGGGTGCAAAACCTATCACCATGTACAAATTAATAATAACCATGTGGGATTTTATTTGTTATCGATTCTGTTTTTTCGACGATGTCTTCTATGGTTTTGTTTTTCGTCGAAAACGACTCTATTCCTCGCCTTCTTTGATTCGTTCCATTTGGCTAATAAGGAAGCGATGGATGACCAGACCTCCATATAAGAAATTTATATATAAACCAATGAACCTCTTAGTAATTGATAGCGAGGTCTAATTAAAAAACGATAAAGTCGAGGTCATAATCACTTTTAAGCTGTGAACTGTAAATTTTAAAATTTAGTCATTTTAATTTTTTAAATAGCACATTTAATTTAATTATATTGGAGCATTCACAGTCGCGCAATTTAATTTTATTCTTTTAATTAAAGAGGTCACTTAAATTACCAGAAACAAGACAACTATCAACGAGTCGTAATTTTCTATTTCTATCAATAGCTAGAAGTGTTTTATATAACCTTGCCAATTCTATCAGTGATAATGTTACTGCAGTTAAATTCGTTCCACAATTTAGTAGATTAATATTATTAACAGTATCTTAATTATTGTTATTGAGACACGTGGTATTTTATACATGCTTGTTCAAATAGTGTTGAGTTAAACAAACGATAAACGTGGACAATTTTGAGGAACACGCTTTATATAAGAGGACATTTATAATTCAAATAACAATACTTTATTGATCACAAATACATGTGTTTTAGTTAGTGTTTAATAGAGATCTGAACAGGGAACATATAATTGAGCAGGGTATCCCTTATATATTACTCAGGATAGGCTACTAATTAGTGCTATGCCTGAGCTAAAGTTTTTAGTATAGCTCAGGTGGATAGAAGTGAGGTAGTTTTTCATAACTTTTAAGTAATCGTTTCATTATTATTATTATTCCCTTGGAAAACAGAGGTTTTCTGAATATTTTTCACACCTTTTGCCAAAGAAAAAGACCTTGATGACTTAAAGAAATAAATAACGACAGGAAACCAATTGCCCACATAAAAGATAATAGCACCAACAATATTGACACAGGCTATCAGTGCGCACAGAATTGAGTATGTTATTAGAAGAATATAATTTTTTTTAAAGGCGCCTGTCAGTCCCACAAAATGGATGGCTATTGAAATAATACCAACAGATATGGCGAATGCCCTGTTATTTGTCTATAATTTTAAAAGATCATTCATATATTAATTTAATAACTTATTGAAAATAGGTATTAAGTTGTAAATATACTTTCGGGTGAAATCTGGTATTCCCTGAATAGATTTGAAAAGAAACTAGCAATTTAATGGATGAATTTGAAACAGCGAAATCTGGTATGACCTAGAAGCTTATCAGGAATAATGAAATATGAGTGGAAAAATTTTTGGAAATACCCACAAACGGACGCCAATAACATGGATTGTTGTGGAGCTTACATTTGTTCTCTATGTTAGAAACACATACACAATGTATGACTTCAATGTGTAAAGTTATGGCAAACGCATAGCTTATAAAATATAACGGAAAATCATATAAGCTCCACAAGAATCCATGTTATTTGCGTCTGTTTGCGGGTATTTCCGAAATATTTTCCGCTGATATTTCATTATTCCTAATAAGCTTCCAGGTCATACCAGATTTGACCGTTGCAGATTCATCCTTTAAATCGTAAGTAGTAATTTTTTTCATGGAAATTTTTTTTAGTAAAATCTAAGAACTTTAAAATGAATTTCAAATATTCATATTCAAGGTGAAAACCCATTTTGATGAACTTTACAAGACTATATTAATCAGAACTATCTTTATTTTTAAATTTATATATGATTTATATGAGTTAGATTATAGAATCACTACTCTATCTTGGCAAAATTTCTGCATTTCACCTGAAAGTAAATTTGCATGTTTTAAAAGAAATAAAAACAAATCTAACCTTGGTGTGACTAAGTTTACCTTCGTCTATATTGTTGAGCCGTATCAAATTTAATGTCATTACAACCACAGTAGTTATTATGGCAGTCAATGTTGTGATGACAAATATACTTCTTTTGCGTTTAAATGATCCAGCACAAAACGCCATTATCGGAAATCTTTTTAAACTTCTTTCTTCTGCTTATATAATAGAATAATATGATATCGAATTTTTCAATCATTCATTATTTAATTTTTCATTAAAATGAATAATACAGTCCGTTTCACTCAACTTTCTAAAATACTCAGTCTTATTCTAAAACAGTGTAATATGGCGTTCTCATTGAAATTTCCCAAGCACGCTCCCAATCCTTGCCGCTTCAGTTTGCCTTCTCATTTAAGCAGCTTCGATATAATTTTATGAAGAATTGTAAATTCTACACAAATGAGTGATGTCCAAGATCGATGGCTCTAGAGGGTCTAGCTCAATGGAAAACCGAAAATTTCTAGGAGGTATACTTGCAATGTTATATTTTGGCAAAATTTTAGAAAGGAGTCAAAACTCATCGTATTTGATTGACAATTTTTTTTACTCTAGAGTAGGTGAGAGATCTATCCCTTCCCCTTGGGCGTTCCTGATACAAAGGGAACACATGTCAATGATTGAGCTTCAAGCTTCATTTTTAAATGTACTTAACTGTTCTCATTAGGATTCTTACGCGGTTTGGATTGGCAAGCTCGCTTGGGAAGGCCAATGAGAACGCCATATAATACATTCGATAGGAGTGAAATACCTTTAAAAATCATTCAAATATTTATCAATTAGCGCTCAAAGCTGTGCATACTTAGAGCACGCGATATGGCTATAACAGTTACTGTGTAACCAAGATTCAAATTAAACAGCTTGCTATGCGTTTGTACTTAGCATTTGAACGCACAAACAGAAAAACATAGACAGAAAACAATTAAATAAAAATGAATTGAGTAATTTTTTTATGATTAGTCACCATTATTTCGTAAATAATTTTTTAACCAAGGCCACCATCTTTGCGAAATAAATATGAAACACAGCTATTCCAACATTAATTGATTAATTAATTTCATACATTTGTAAGTTATTTCTTACCACTGTGCACTGCACCCAATTGTGCTTGTTCACTTTTAAGTTAACTAGTGCACTTTTTATGGTTTTAAACCAATGAATTTAGACTTTAAATGATTTTCAATACTTTTATTTTAAAGAATGAATGAATTAAACATAAATTGAATATAAATTCAGTTACACTATATCCCAACTAAAGGTCCCTTTCATCTGATCAGTGGTCAGCTTATATATGAGGACAATCCTTTGTTTGACCATAGCTGACCCGGATTCAATATCAATAGAACAAATATAAATCAATGAATAAATCCTATTCAGGCTTAAGGCAATAAAATGTTCAAAATAGGCATAAAATGAAAGTGAATACAATTACAAACTTAAATTCTAAGTATTAATTAAGGTTAAAGTTAAACATATCGAGGTCAAATGCAAATATAATTAGATGTCCTTTGCACATTTTAATGACAAATAAAATATAATAATTTTTAGATTTGTCATCTAGAATATCTATACATTAATATTTAGTGATTTTTTCTTTATTAGGATATTTTGTTGAAGCATTACCATTTTCAATTAGAATTTGATCTTGCACCTTTACTGCCATGTCATCGGTTCCACAATTTAGTCTATTAATGTTATTAACATTACTTTCATTGTTGTGATTATTATTTGGTTGAGAAACACAAATCTTTTTATTATTTTTCACGTCTTTTGCCAAAGAAAAAGACCTTAATGACTTTAAGAAATAAATAACCACAGGAAACCAATTGCCCACATAATAGACAATAGCACCGGCAATATTGACACAGGCTACCAGTGCGCACAGAATTGAGTATGCAATTAGGAGAATATAATTTTTCTTGAAGGCGCCTGCCACTCCCACAAAATGGATGGCTATAGAAATAACGCCAACAGATATGGAAAATGCCCTTTCATTTGTCTATAATTGTAAAAGATCATGTAAGTATTAATTCAATAAGTTTTTAGTTGTAAATCTACTTTCTGGTGAAATCTGGTACTCTATCTTGGCGAAATTTCTGCATTTCACCTGAAAGTAGGTTTACAACTTGAAACTTGTAAATTTTACAAGAGATAATAAATCTAACCTTGGTCTGAGCAAGTTCACTTTCGTCTATATTGTTGAGTTGTATCAAATCGAGTGTCATTACAACCACAGTGGTTATTATGGCGATAAATGTTGTGATGACAAATATTCTTCTTTTGCGTTTAAATGATCCAGCACAAAACGCCATTTTCAACAATTTTATTCCAATTCTTTATTATGCTTTTTATAATAAACTAAAGTGTTATCGAGATTTTCAGTAATTTATTATTTAATTTGTCATAAAAATGAATAATAAATTTTAGTGTTATCTGAGTAGTTAAGCAATCATGGTTAAAATACAATGTATATAATCCTCTTCAAACAAAATTAAAATGTTCCAATCTAAAATTAATTCTTAAAGCTTTTTAGCACTTTATAAAAAGTGTTGGCTCCAAAATGTTGGCCCATGTTGGCTTTTTAAATATACCCATATTTTTCACGACATACATGATACTCATATGCTCGTTTAAGGAATTATCTTATAGTTAGCATGTACACTTGTGATATAATGCAAAATTTAAAAATTGGGACATCTTTATTTTAAAATTAATAATTCGTATCAATAGTGTGATGTGTTTTCCAATGAGCTGTGTGTTGGCCGCCATAATAAAATGAGAGAGGGTGGTCCTATTCTCTCAATCCACATCTATTACATTTCATCCTGGAAAAAATAAAATTAAATCTTTCAAATTTGTATTTCATAATACATGCCCAAGCTCTGCGGCTCTTGAAGGATAGAGAGGGGTCTAAGAGGATAGTTTTTCCAAAAAATTTGTATCGAGGGGAAAGTATACTTGTAATGTGAAAATTTTCAAAATTCTAGGGAGTAGTTAGGCTAAAATTTGCGACTCATGGAAACGTTAAGAGCAGGGATGGCCAAGCTTTTTGACTCTAGGGGGGTCTAGGGTTGGGGTTTTTCAAAATTTTCTAGGGGGGCGGGGTCTAGGTGGTTTAAGACGCAGACCACTTGGGCATCCCTGAGGCATCCATGTATTTGATATTTCAAAAAAAATTACTTAATAATTCACCAAATATAAATACTAAAAACGCAAATTAATTAAATATTTTTTGACTAAATTAAAATGTTACAGTTTATATGCAACTATGTTTATGAATTGAAAACTATTTCAAAACAATAACTAAAAATCCCCACCCCCTCTTTCCTTGGCCAACAATAATACTAAAAACGTAACAAAATTCAATAATTTTTTATTTTAGTAAAATGTTACAGTTTATATGGAAAAAGTTTTATCCGGATCCACATTGTTCGTCCCTTACACAGTTAGTCCCTTATATAGTTACTTTAATATAAATGAACTATGTCTTTTATCCATGGGTGCTCAAGTTTGACAAGTCTAGGCGTGGTCTAGGAACAAATTTTTCAAAATTTGTCGAAGTGGTCTAGACCATAGGTTTTCCAAAAGTGGCTAAAACCTCTTTTTAATCAAAGCGTATTTTAGGCATTTTTAAGCAAAAAACACAAAGGAGGACCAAGGTAAAAATATTTTTTGCCTCGTTTCGGTCGGGGGCAAGCAGGCAAATCTCCAATATCAAATTTTCAAAAATTCTAGGCAAGGTTTTGCAGAAACATACAGAAAAAGAACAAGGGACTAACTGTGTTACACCCGGTTTATCAATTCAAATGCATTCAAATTAAAGTTTATGAATTTAAAATACTAATTAATAAGGATTTACTAAAAGACCTTATCAAGATACAATTATTTCAAATAAATAAATAAAAATCATATTTGTTAATATTTTTTGTTGATTTATGTTAAACTCAATCTTCTATAATATTAAAACTGTAATTTTAAAATAAATAACGAGTAATTGACTTATAGATTTTATATAAGTTTATACTCTTGGACAAGCTGCATTAGAAATTTTTGATTGAAGATAATTTTTGGCGAATAAAATTATTAATTAAAATAAAAGTTACTTTTCACATAAATTCTTACTTGAACAATTTTACATTTACTGAATTACAATAACTAAGATTGATAGGTTTTTCACAAAATATTTAAACTAATGTCATATAATTTTCTTTTTTTTGTGGACCGGGGTGGATGTACAAGTAGTCGAAAGTAGTCTGAGATCTTATCGCAAACCTTGACATAATCTCTTTACTTTATTATTATCTCTATACTTTGAATAGAATCCCTTATTTTTAAAACGAAATTGTTGTCCAGTTAAGGTCAAATTAAAAGATTTTAAAATTATTTGAAACTGTAACATTTTAATTTTGTATGAAAGCTATTAAATAAATTATCCAAAATACTATAATTACCGGTCAGGTAACTATCGAAGTGACATTATTTTTTCAAATTATTATTTTTACTAAAAATATTACCCTGATATTCTAATAATCAATACAAAGAGAAAATATTATCAAAGGTCATTCACAAATCATAAAAGCAAGCATTTGAATTAGTAAAACTTTACAATCACCCCTAAATCCATAATGGGGCCTTACATAGTTTAGGAGCTAATGCTCATTAACTTGATTGGATGCTTTTAATTAAATGAAGCAACAATTTTATTCAAAAATATTTATAAAACCTCGTGTGTCATCTCAAAAGAAGCCGAAGTCTAATAACAGACCACCTCGCCACTTTAAAATAATTTGAAACTTCATACTTCAATCTTATTTTAGAAAAGAAAAAAATTTAATAAAAATAAATTCAATAATAAAAATATTTTTCACCACATTTACGAGGCATGTAATATACATGTATAGTTTTGTCGTTCTAGCTCATTCAAATAGAATTAAATTTTAAAAATATTCTTAAGTGTAATAAAAACTGTAATTTTAAAATAAATAGCAAGTAATTGACTTATAGAGTTTATATAAGTTTGTAATCTTGGACAAATGGTGGCAGCGGATCTTTTTTGGTGAATAAAAACATTAATTAAAGTAATTTTTTTTATAATATCTTACTTGTCCAATTTTACACTTACTAGATTGTACAATAACTAAGATTGATAAATTTTTCACAAATTATTTAAACTAATGTCATATAATTTTCTTCTCTTAAAATTGTGAACCGGGTGGATGTCTAAGTAGTCAAAAGTAGCCGGAGATCTTATCGCAAACCTTGACATAATCTCTTTACTTTATTACCTTGAATAGAACCCCTTATTTTTAAACACAAATTGTTGTCCAGTTAAGATGAACTTAAAAGATTTTTAAATTATTTGAAACTGTAACATTTTAATTTTGTATGAAAGCCATTAAATAAATTAACCAAAATATTATAATTACCGGAGAGAATTTAGAGCACCATTTTTGCAATTATTATTTTTACTAAAAATATTACCCTGATATTCTAATAATCAATACAAAGAGAAAATATTTTATATCAAAAGTCATTCAAAAATCATAAAAGCATTTCAAATATTTTATTTTTATTTTTCAAAAATCATTTTACAAACAATTAATTAAATTATTCTAAACATAAAAATTGAATTCTGTTTTGAAAAATAATTTTTACGAAATGAAAGTTGATTTTTATTATTCGTTCATTTCTACAAATAAATAAACAAGGAAAATAAATTTGAAAATTCGACCATGGACACAAAGTATAAAACTTACCAGACTTAACAGCAGTCACAGTTGCATGTGCCCTTACAGTTGCAGTTGTCGCAACCATCACATTTGTTGACAACTTCGATCGGGGTATTCATCTTAAATCTGAGTAAATTTCCAAAATTTTTCCAAGTTACTATTTGAGGAATTTCAGTGTGATTTTTTAGAACTGTTTTAGCGGCATTTTAAACTGTCAAAATATGGGAGTTGTGTGCAAAAACCTAAGTGTTGAGTGCAAAATATTGAGGAGAGGGTGCAAAACTTATCACCATTAACAAAATAATAATAACCAAGCAGGATTTTATTTCTTATCAAGTCTGATGTTTTTCAACAGCTAGAAGTGTTTTATATAACCTTGGCTATCCTATCAGTGTTCATGTAAACAATGAATTCCAAGATTAGATAATAATTTGCACACAACCCTTAAAATTTATGTTTACGGCCGACTCAGAGCACAGAATAAAATCAAGAATCAGCGCATAAAAAGATGTAAGAATTTTGGAATTTATAAGTTAAAATAAATGTTAAAATGTCATGATGGTTTATTTATTATTTATTTAATTTCTGGCTTAATTTTGTTCAAGACTAGAAACGATGTATACGTGCTAATGAGGTGTTAGAATAAAATAAATAACCTACACATCTAAACTCACCCTTTTATTTTACTTAATTTTCTCTTTCAAAAGTGAAAATGACCAGAATTTAGAATTTACAGTGCTCAATTAATGTACTTTTTCAACATATTTAAGCAAGCCTATCAAATAAATTGTAATATTTTTGGGCAATTTTGGATCAGTTTTTGGAAATTCATTTTATGATTGTTTAAATATTTTTTCAAAGGGTTTACATTAAATTCTTTGTATCAAATGCTTAAAATACTAAATCTTTAATCCAGCTATTTATTAATAAATAAAGTTTTCAAAATTATTTGAGACTGTAGCATTTTAATTTCAAATCAAGAGTATTAAATAAAAAACCACGATTGCTTATATTATTGGCTGCTATTACCAAGTATATTTTGCAATTATATTTTATCCAGATAATATTGACGAAAAATATTAAAATTATAATTTTCTAGTAATCAATGTAAAGAGAAAATTACTTTTATTGTATAATTAATAGGTTAATTATTATAAATTAATATCAAGCAATTTACTAGATTAAAATCTCACATTTGGAGACATCATTAATGAAAATTTAATTAAAACTATCACTCAATTAGTATTATATTTCTAATTAAAACACATTAAATGTCGAACTCATTAATAATAACCCAAAATATGTCTAAATTACTGATCATTTTGTTATCAATATTTCAGACCGTTTTACTCCAACCCGACTATTATGGGGATTACCGCGATTACCGCGATTACCGGGATCAGCCCAGCTATAATGACATGGATGACTATTATGAAGACCCTCGAGTGAGATACAGCCCCGAGGAACGCCGTTTTGGTCAATCACTTCCACACTGGGGTGACTATGATGACGAACTGGCCGAATCCATGTGCTATGGTGAAGGACCTGGTTGTGGACGACGGGTATTGAATATGGCAGGCGCCGCAAAAGGCGGTAAGGGCGGTGCTAAGGGCGGTGCTAAGGGCGGTGGCAAAAAAGCTCCGACTCCCGCTGACGAAGAAGCGGACCGAATTAAAACAATCAGATCGTATGAAAACGCTCTCAAAACTGGCGAAGAGAAGGGCAAACAGGACCTGCAAAAAGCTGGCGGACCCGACCCCTATGGAGGCTTCCTTTTGCCACTGAAGCTAACGGGAAATGAATAAAAAATTATTCTTGGAATTTTTTTAATTAAATAAACTTGTAAAATTTTAAAGAAAGCGGGCAGTCATCTTCTAAGAATATTAATTTTCTTATTAATCTAAATAGGTACTTTGTCATTTATTATAAAATTACAGTTTTTCATAAATTAAAGGAATGTATTTGTATTTACCAAACTTGAAATAAATTCAGAATAAGCAAGAAAAATCTAAATGGACTATCTAGCTCAATCTTAACAATACTTTTAAGCATGCTAATTAATTATAAAATTTTTTAATGACATTTCAATTAACTAAAAAAACGTATCGATTGATATCGCATTACATTAATAGTAGTCATAAGAGAAGACATTTTGTTTCATTAGTTTTGAGTCAAAAATTGTTTTCAAACAAATAAATAATTTTTCATTTCATTAGTAAATCATTTGTTTGAAGCAAATGACGAATCAATTATTTATTGTTTTAATATCATTATTGTATGCCTTCCTCTTCGGGACAGTTAGTGCTGCACTCGATCTACAACTGGGTGGACTATCAATAAATGACCAAGGGCTCAAATTGGTGAAGGCCGGCCAACCAAAAGAAAATAATCTAGGCTTCACAGTTGTACCCACTTTAAAAGCGATAATGGATGTTACAGACCTACCTGTGCCAGTGAGTGCCAGCAAACCAACAAAGAAGTCTTATGAGGACGAGGTTTATGACCAGTTGGCCAAGTTCAAGCCATCTTACTCAGAGGCAGTTGCGCGCAGACATAGGGCACAGTATGCTCACGTGACTGGCGAGGAAGAGATGGCGGACGCCAACTGTCCCGACGGTGACAAAGCATGTGAAAATGAGCTTCTGATGTGGGCGGCCGCTCCCCCCGACCCCAAATTGGACGCCGCAAAGGCGGAGAAGAAGCTCAAGAAAGCTAAGAGGGACAAGAAATATGAGTGGGCGCTTAAAATGGGAAATTCAAAGGGGGCTGAAGAATTGAAGAAGGCCGGTGGCCCAGATCCTTATGCTGGTGTATTGCCTCATGATATTCTGAAAGCGGAAAATGATCTAGGGAGTGAGGAGGCGAAAAAGGCCAAGTTAGAGACTAAGGGCACAAAAACTCTGAAAGGGTCTAGAAAGGCTGAGAAGAAAGGGGGCAAGGAGGTAACTTGATCACATTGAATTGACAAGCTTTAAATTGTATATTTTTGTTTGTCCAGGAAAAGAAAGTCACTGAGAAGCCAACGCATGAACCTAATGTCGCAACTGCTCCTGATCTTTAGTGTTAAGGTTAATTAAAATTGTAATTCACTATCATGGGAGTTTAAAATAAATGTGTAAATTTTAAAATTTATGAATAAATTCTAAATGACCTAATTGACGAACTTTAACTAATTAATTGGCAAAAATATTAAATGTTATGCAACTTATTGAGTGAAGTGAACATTAGGTAGGAATGAAATAATATGAGACGTTCATTGTTGTGTTTTTGCCCTGGGAGTGTCTTTAAAAAGTATTTGTATCTATTAGATTTAGTGTACATTCATTTATAAAAACAGGGGGAGTATCACAACCACTCCCAACCGGTGATCATCCCTGAAATTAAAATCAAAGAAAACATCTGTTGTAAAGGATTTCATATTTAAATACAGTTGTAATTGAAATGTATGTTCTGAAGACGACTGTCCTCATTGCGGTTATCTGTGTGTCCCAAGGTCGTCCACTCGTGGACGAGGAAGCTGGTGCATTGGGCGATTTAACCGGTAGCAAGGGACTAATAGGCAAACAACTCAAAAACCTTAATACGAAAACAGATGGGCTTGGCAAAACGGCAACAAACTTCGCCGCCAAGGCTACTAATGCTGCAGGTAACATTGCCTCTAAGACCAAGATTGCCGGAGTTACTGGTGTTAAAAAGACCAAGGAGTACTCGGCAGAAATGAGGCAGCAAGCTAAATCTAAAATTCACCACACTGATGGACCCAATGATTCCGTACACCAGGCCGCTATGGATACAGTACTCGACATTTCTGGGGATGATGTCAAGGTTAATTAAGCTAGATTATTTGTATAGCTAATTGTTATTGTTCGTATTACTAGTTGAAGACATTAGGTTTACTACAGTCAAAGAAAACGAAGAAGGGCAAAAACAAGACAAAGACCACTCCCGAACCCGAGGAAGAAGATGAGGAGGAAAAGGAGGACAAAGAGGAAAAGGAAGATGATTAGCAAGCTCTATTTAAAGGCTTAGTTTGTACCATTAATTTTAATTAAATTCTATTTGTTTGATAAGTCTTTTCATCAATAATAAACTTTTTGCTTAAAGTTTTATTTGTTCCTGTTAAATTGAAAATGTTATTAAATATTTTTTAATGATATTTGATTAATAAACAGGCATATAAGCCTGCTCAATTGAAAACTATATAATGAATGTCAAGAGTTTATTACTTTTTTGACAAATTACAAAAAATATTAAATAAAGTCATTTTAATTAAATATTTTTCAATGGATTCCCTTTAATACAGTCTAACCTCTATTTAAGTGAAAATAGCTGAGTTGTCATCTCATTATTGGCTGACATTTTGCAAGAATGAATTCAATCACTACATGTGACTCAATATTACGAGAAAATAGTCCAATCAAATGACCAAGAATTCAATCCCACATTTAAGCAGACGTTAAACGTAATCTCAAATATGGTTTTATATGAAACGTAACCCAAAGGACAGGAATTCATATTCACTTCAATTCTGAGTCCATTTGGTTACAGTCCTTATTAGTCTTCACATAAATTCTAACTTACCTTAACATTAATAATGAAATTTGTGTTATTTCTCACCATTACCACTTTGGTTATGCTGGGCTGCACCGCTGCAGCACCTCAGAACAAGCAAGAGTCTCAGGAAAACGAAGAGGTGAGAGCACAGGCAGATTCCACCGCAGACGCCGATGACGACAGCCAGGCCAACGCGAGCTCAGACGCAGGCACCGGCTCCATAGCCAAGTCAGGCTCCAAGGCAGATAACAAAGGACTGGCCAATGCAGCTGCTAGAGCATTCTCTAACTCATCGGCTAACGCCCTGTCCAAGGCTGACGGTAAAGCTCAGAGGAAGGTTAAGAACAGTACCGCACCTCAGGTACCTTTACCGGCGGCACCAGTGGCAGGAGCAGCACAGCCCCAACAGCAACAGCCGCCACAATCGGTGGCCATTTAAATGCCTTGATATAATTACTTTTATAGTAAAACACTTTTGAGTCAAATTTCTTATAATTTTCAAATAAAATGTATTTTAATTAATGAATAAATGAATTCTAAGCTCAAAGTCTTTACTAATTTGAAAATATATTTGTTTTGATGTTTTGATTCCGTTTGTGTTTCCGGTAATTGAGTCTCAATTATGCGAACAAATTGTTTGCTATTCTGTGCACTCAATTCATATGCATTTCAATTAAACACGAATTCCTTGGAAATGATTGCAATTATTATTAATTGTTATGAATGAAAGGCGAGGAAAGCTATAAAATAATAGCCATTTCATAGCCAACGGAGCATCCATTGAGTTATAAAAGGACAGCCATAAGTACAGATGGAAATCATATTTAATTTAGGCGTTCATTAATGAAAGTAATCAATACTTGCATTCATTTAATGAATGTTTGAATAAACAAATTATTAATATATTCAACGAAATCAAAACAAAATTCAAATGTAAGTCAAGAAAAATGTCACTGAATTTTCAAAACTTAATTTAGCATGCTTATTTGAATTTTAAGCTTATTGTTTAATTATTCATCCAGCTAAATATTCAATTTTTTAAGCTGATGAATTTTTTTCTGCAAGTATGGGATTTTATTCTGAATTTATAAACTATTCATGCTATAATTTACCTGTGTCAATTATTCATGAAATTATTCTGAATCTTTTGATAGTACATCACCCTGGGAATGATGGACTATAAAACGATAAGCAAGTTCATCCTAATATTAGCTCTATTCTTGGGCACATCGCATCAGGCGCCATTCTTTCCGAGCCTATTTGCACCCATGAAGTTTGAGCCCATGAAACCTTTAGAGCCCATTAAATTTCAACCTATGCAATTTGCACCAATGCAATTCCAACCAATGTCACCCATCCAAACACAGGAGTATGGAGAGGGAAGGACATATGAAGGATACCAAACAAGTGATGGCAACACTCTTGTCTATTTGCAGAGGTTACCAAATGGACATGCAAGTCACTCAGTGAGCAAGGGACCCAACGGCTCTGTTATGTATTCTTCATCCTCTTCTTCCAGTTCCGGACGGAAAAGGAAATAAATTACTAATAATTTTATATTAATTTATTAGTTATTCATCTCTTATGAGATGTTATTGTAATTAAATTCTTGATATTAGTCTCAAAATTAATTAGCTTTTAATTAATAACCAAGGGCAATTTATTAATATTTATTCAGCATTGCGATGCTTTTATTAGATTTATATATTAAAACGTGATGGTCCATGAACAAATAACAATCTATATCTGAGCGAACATTTTATTTTGAAAATTCAATTTATTTCCGTTATTTCTATTTCAAACTCACCGATCAATTTGATGGAATAAACGTGATAGTCAACAGATGTCAAAATAACAGAATTATTGATCTAGAGCCTCTTCAAATGTTAGATGGACTCAGACCCTGCATCAATTGAGTGTACTCAAAATTCTTTTTAATGGAAAATTTCCTAAATCTTATCTGATATTTCTGAAAGTAAAATCCAATTTACACCAGCAATATAAAACATATATTATGAGCTTGTCACTTTAAAGTTTAAAGCTTTCAATTCTGTTTACATAAAAGTGATTTTTGAATAACAAGTTTATTTTCAAAAACACTTCAGTAACACAATAATGCGTTAATAAATTGAAAGCTTTCTAGAACAAACATGCGAAATTCAATGAACATAAAAGATTAACAGACTTTCCAAGCTCAATAATTAATCTAATTCGCTACGCTTCAAGGTATAATTGAATTTTATTTATTTATTCTACAAGGTATAATTGAATTCCCTAATAAGCCTACAATTTAAATGAATTGATTTCAATTATTTGTCTTTTTCATCTATCTAACTCAAAATAATCTATATTACAGCTACCTTATAAAAGCGAATGAATGTTGGTTACCATGTTGACATTAGTTCATGAATTCAGTGCACTTAAACACTAATTGATCTGAAATTTAATTTCCAGTGAATTGCTTTTCTAATGGAAAAGAGTAATAAGAATTTCAAATAAAAATAAATCAGAATTTCATATGAAATCCAAATAATTTATTCTGTGAACAGCCTAATAGCTTATTGATGTATTGGCTGAGCACAGGTATGCATCAGTGGCTCAAATCATGTTTAATATAGAATTCTATGTAATATTAAATTTCGATAAGAAAAAGTACACATTTATATATAGCTCTGATGTCTGGTCTGTCCTTTGAGTCGGTTGCTATGGAGAGGTAGTACTCATCCATTTGCCATTCGGTTGCTATGGAGAGTACGCATCAATTCTCTGTCAAGAATTTAATGCAGGATTCAATTGAATGGATATATGATTTTTATGGTTAGCTCTTAGTTTACATTTTAAAAGCACTGAATACTGTGTGAAAAGTAACATATTTTTGTTGTCTTCGGTGACATACAATTCAAAGTAAATATTACCACAAACCTATTGATTAGTTTTCGCTGATTTCTTGTAACCAGAGCTCAGAGTGAGAGCACAGAATATTTTACATTAAAAACAGAATATTCTTTATTTACTTTAAGAGGCAAATCAGTTAATCATTTGATTTGTAAGAACATCACTGTCTGATCAGTAAATTCAACAAGTCAATTAAAAGGTAAGAACTAATTTGATTAGCAAGTTAGATTATTCTAAATGTACGATAAATAATTAATTAGCCACAAATAACATTGAGATTTATCTCATTCTTAAATGAATTATTTGTATAACAAGGTAACTTTTACTATTTTATCATGGCATCAACTTGAATTGCTAGCTGAAATAAATTATTCGTACAAGATTTATTGTCTATTCTATTAAGATATAAAATGAGATGTTTTTTCTGGTATAACCAGTGATATTCTGTCGTAAAGAGTACTGAATATAATTGATATTGACAAAATATTTAATATAGCTAGCTTAGAAAAAGTATAGACATCAAAACCATAAAAATATGTATGCTTGCTGATTTGCAAAAAGTGACATTTTCAAGTCAAGTTGAACTTAAACTTAATTGAATTATGAATGAAGACTGTTTGCATCTCATAGAGAGATGTTTTTATTTTTTAAATAACATTTACCCTACCAAAATTGGCAAGAAAAGATAAAGTCCTTACAGTAACAACTCTATTCATAAGTTCTATTCCAGATCGCAGAGCAGATCTGCCCTAGAGTGTTTCAAAGTATCAGTGATAGATATTCAGTACTCCCCACGACTGGATATCATTGGTTACCCCCGAAAAAACATTTCTCTGTATAACATTTATAGTTAAGGTCATAAGAATACGATTTTCGAGCATAATAACATTTATTTAATATATTTATGAGTACATTGAATTTAATTTAAAAACTCTGATGATCAAGGTATCTGAATATTGGATGAATAACTTATTGTACATTATGAACAACTTGTTTTGTTATCAATTCATAATACACAGTATGCAGGTAGACAAACTCTTGCACATCCTCTTAAGTTGAAAACACATAAATATTTTATAACAAGGTTTGGATCAAAGCAATAGACACTACATCTATAGCCAAAAGTTATTTTCTTCTCCCAATTCACCCA
>JAQGCS010000824.1:0-17939 GCA_034702105.1 Fuscozetes fuscipes
TTTTATCTGGATAATAATAAAGAACATTTAATAAGTTCAAAGATTAGTGAAATCTAATAGAAAGGAAATTGAGGAAAAGGAAAAGGAAAGTGTGGTTCGAAGTGTTTCCTTATTCCTATATTTTGATTAAATGGATGCTTTTTAGTCGATTTTCTATTATGTTGTCTGTTATTATCATCTAATTTGAAAATATTTGCTTCGATTGGTTTGTAATGAAGTTTGACTCAATTGATGACTGGATGGTTAGCTGTGAGACATTCCTTTACTACTTCCGTTCAAAATATTCATCAAAACAGAATTAAATGACATTTTTTACAAATAAGACTTAAATAAGATTTGTATTGAATGTGTGGTTAGAGTTAAGTTCATTTGGTCTAATCGAGTGTCACAATTGACTGAAACGAGTGCTGAGCACAGACTGAATCGGAGAAAGTGTAAGTCATTGACCTCTAGAATCGGTCATAACTGAAACGGACTCACAATTGAAACTGTTTTTATGAGTTCTGGTTTTTCGCTCGATTTTGTTCGGATGAGACTTATGTGGAAATTGAAAATTAAATTTAATAAAACTTACTCGACGTTAACGGCAGGAAAAGTAACTGTTTTCCAGAAATCACTTCCATATTCACAGGTCACCCGATAGTGTTCATCAAATTCCTCTTCAATCAGAGAATTGTATTGAATCGAAAGGGTATTCCACATCAGTTGGTCGCGTCTCTGAATATTGATTACATTTTTTTGAATATTTTACTCAAAACATTGACCATTAAGTGAAGTGAAGTGAAATCTCATTTTCCTTCAAAATATGAAAGTTTACTGATTTCCTACTTTTAAGGGTTTTTTGCATTTTTCATAAATCGGTTGAAAATTTTGAAAAAATTAGTCAAAATTCCAGGAATTTTTCTTTTAGAAAACTAATTATTCAATCCTTTGATTACTTAACTATTTGTCTGAAATTTGAAGTCTTAAGTAAAGTAATTCGTTAAGTTTGGTCTCATTAGTGTTTGAATAGATACTAACCCTGGCCTCTCCGGGAAGTGTTGGATGGTACATCTCCTGTCTTCCAAGAGTACCACATTGGTTGAGTCTAATGAAGAATTCGTAGTGATTTCTTCCGGAGCCGTTTACGTAAATGCAGTTAAGATCGTGAACATAGCCGGAGCTGTAGACCAATCCGGTGAAGGTTCCATTGAAATGAATACTGACTTTCATGTACTCATCAGAGCATTCAGCGGTAATGTCTGTTTGGATGTTGTGGTCACCAAAACGTTAGGTATTGTCAAAACATTTCAATGAATTTATTGTTAAATGAGATAATGAAAAGAAATGTGTTTACGGAAGAGTTTTGTCGAACTCTTATTGAATTTGAGTTTTGATATAATTATAAGAAGAATTTCGTGACTTTTTTCTTAACATTCATTAATCTTCAAAACAACTCTCAATCGACTTATAATAAGAAAGATTTTTTTGGTTATTCTCTTATTAAAAGTTTTTATAAAAAATATAATTTCATGTTTGGTGTCATTCATTCGTATCGTTTATGTCATGAAATCCAGACATTAAATCAGTCATTCATTCGTCCGACGATTCAAATGAATATTTATGTAATTAATAGCAAATCAGAAGTTGTGTATAGAAATAGTTTTAAATCCTTTGTTTGTAAAACAAGAGTCAAACAATAGTTAGGCATTCCTTACGCTCGACTCGAGTGATGTTTAGGGCCGGTCTTCTGACAGAACCTGCTTGGGGTCCGAAATGGTTGCTCATCACAACACTGCCACCGAAGCCAACCGGTTGTGTAGAACTGCCACCGAAACCGGTGAAAGGCATTCCCGGATTAAACACCTGATTATTATTAGCTGCAGGGTTTCTGAAACCACTGGGAATACCCGGTAGAGCTGGCATTCGCGGTGGCGAAAAAGACTGTGGGCGTCGGAAATCCATCCATCGAAAGCGGGTTTCACTGCCCGACGCCATCATATTGTCAACTAATGGTGATGTAGTAGTGGTCGAGTTTATGGCGGAGTCAATGGTAACAAATAAACCATTGGTTGAGGCGTTGGCTGTGGTTTCGTCCACTGAATTGGACACAACAGTGGTCTCTATCAATGTGTCTGATTGTGTAGTAATCGGTAAAAGTTTTTCATTGCTATCAATGGTTTGATTGCCATTTAATGTCAATAAACTAGTCATTGGTCCCAAAGAATTCACTAAACTAGAGGTCTAATAATAGACACACCAAAAGAATTCGGTTAAAAATATGTTCGAAAATTTAGGGGTTATTGGAATAGATTTGATATAAGACTCTCACTGAAAATATTAGGGCAAGAGTTGCAAAATAGAGCCACCGGTTGTCATGAGTTTGATATATCATTTTGATGTTGAATAGCATCAAAAGCTGCCAAAAGATTTGCTGTGATTTAAGAGAAAAAGAGATCAAATAATGCATTAAAATATTGAAAGAGAAAACTTTTCTTCTAAAAGAGGCGTTGAGACCAACACAATGACAAAGAATATGCTCTCAGCTTATTATTGATTGAGTGAAATAAATGCCTAAATGCAGTCTAAATGCCTTTTCTGACGAGTCAATGATAGGCAAAGGTTGTACTCAATGGCCATCTGTTTGATGCTCTCAGTTATGCATTCATTACTGATATATTGACTTTTTAATCCCATATAGTTTTAGAACCAAACACATCAGAAAAGGTATTTTTCAGATCAGGCATATAATTATTGTGTAAGACTTATTCACTCGTATGAATCACGAGTGCATTGTTCACATCAACATTTTTGACCATAAAAAACATATACTTTCAAAAGTGTGTGTCTTTAGAGTGACTATATTTGCAACTTTCCACCTGAACAGTTGGATTTGAGGTTAGCCTCTCAGACATACATTATTTGATGGTCACACCGATTATGAACATAACTCTTGACTTTCTCCGAATACTTTTCTTTTTCTTTTATGTTTTTGTCTCTGTCTTGAGTCAGACTTACTCTTAAATCAATAGTTTAGTTACATTTTGATAACTCATATTAGAGGTGAGCTTCTGATGTATTTTTTCAATCAGATCCGAAAATTGCCCACCTCAAATCAGATCAGATCCGAAGTTTTTGTTTGACGATGAGATCAAACTTAAACTAAATAGAATAAAAAAATTGCATTATCATGTTAAAATATTAATACTTATAAGTTATAACTATCAAATTGGTCTTAAATTTGCTTATTAATGGATTAGTAAAACAATTTTTTTAACCAAATTTTCAAATTAATTCTTCTAAAAAATTGGTTAATTACTATAGATTTGAATATATTTGGAATTTACTTCCAGATCAGTTTAGTTCCGAACTTTTCATACCTCTGATCAGATGAGATACTAATCTGAGAATATTCAGTAAAATCAGATCCGAGTCATATGAGATGATGAGATGAAGCTCACCTCTAACTCGTATAATAGAAGGGAAAGTATCTGCGGTTTGAAAACTGAAAAAATGTTAAACTTTTATTACCTGTGCTTTCAATAGAAGACAAAAGCGTTTATACGCGAAGAGAAAGGCTTTAATATTGGGATAAAAACTTTTTACTCTAAACAAAAGGACTGTCAAATGAATATTTGATGGATTTGCCCACTTTTGCCCCTTTTTGCTCACATCTATAACCACTACAACCAATACATGTCTAATGTTTATAATTAACTGCCTTTCAATGACTTCGACCAGAATTTTGTTAAACGCATAGATTATTGTTTAAAAATAGCACAGAATAAAGATTTCATTGAAATGATGAACAGAGCATCAATTTGTAAAAAAATTTCCTCATCCATGCCTTTCATTCAATTAATCCAAATTGAATTATTCAGACAATAGTTATATGAATTACAAGCAATTGGTGACTGACATAAACCCATTCAAAATATTATTATTATTCTGTTCTCAGAATTTGTTTGAAGTTTTCGAATAAATTATACGAATTTTTAATATTCTATTAAGTCTTTAATCATTTCCTAAATGTTGATAAACGTTAAAACCTTTTATGAAATACTTTTAAGCATTTCATTAAATAAACTGAAGTAAAGTTAGTCAACAATTAAGTCATATCAGGAGAAGATATTGACTGTTCTTCTAAAGATTCACTCAAAAAATGATAGAAACCAAAGTTCAAAAATTATACTTAAATCAGAGGTGCCCAAGGTCGATGGCTCTAGAGGGTCTAGCCCGGTGGAAGACCGAAAAATTCTAGGGAGTGTGCCTGTAATGTTAAACGTTGGCAAAATTGTAGGGAGGAGGGGAGGGTCAAAACTCATCAGATTTTAATGACAATTTTTTGGCTCTAGAGGGAGTAAGAGGTCGACCCCCTTGGTATCCCTGAACTTAAATGAATTTTTTCGTTTAACAACCATTTCAGCGAAAATTTTTGAATTTATTTGTTTTTTCTTTTACTGAATATTTTAATATTAATACCGAAACTGTGACTGAAATTAAGAAATGAGTAAAAAATTGAGAGAATTTGCGAATAGATTGAAAAACAAACTGAGATTTTCAATTTAAACCATGAAGTTTATTACTGTTAATTCTTGAAAGTTTCCATACTTAGATTACTTAAATTCTTAAAAAGGTATTCAGTTCTAAAAGCAGTTTCCTTAAAGTTTTTATTTTTTTTTGATCACGAAATTCAAATATTGGGCTATCAATCAAACATTCGCCTAAACCTGACATAAATGTAGTAATAATTCACTATTTTATCATTGATTTACAGCAAAAACAGTAGATTTATAATCTGGTCGTAGAGTCTGGTGTTTAGCCGATTGTTTAGCGAACCTGACCCGACACAACTTCTTTTGGGAAACACTTAAAAAGATTTCAAAAGAAAATTTAATTTTCAAAATTTGAAGGAATATTATTATTATTTTGTTATCTAAACAATTTTGAGATGAAATCCATTGAAGTTATGATGACTTTACAAAATAACTAACAAAACAAACCAAATACTCAACTAATCAAAGATGGATTAACTTTCGAATGAATGCCAGAAATTCGACAAAAATCCAATACTAAATAAACTCTTCTGGTTTATACTCCATTAATTCGTTTCGCAAATTTATAGACAATAAGCAAAAGGAAAGGAATTTGTGGCCTAACGGTCATAACAACTAAAATTTTTTTTGTTAGCTTCACATTCATTCATAAGAATCTTATTATAAGAGAAATAAAATAAATTTTGAAAATATAATTATCGAATAATATTTTTGTCGATTCATTGATTTACTTCCGAATACAGTCGAATCTGGTTATAATTCTTCATTTGGTTAAGGGAGATTGATGGATTATAACGAGGTAGGGACTACAAAGTTACAAATACTGAACTAATAGTTTACTATATACTAATAATTAAATTTAAATCTGAGCTAAAAGGTTTAATTGGTCAAAATCTCACATATGTGACCTTAATTTTAAAAAAATTTTCTTACAATTTGTCACCAAATTTGTTAATCTATAACTTTGATATAATGCGAATGCGTTTTGGCTCTAAACCTGGTCGAGCATTTGGATTGCGAAAGTCCTGCTCTCAGATCTCATACTTACAGCAATGAGGAGGAATTTGAGACAACTATAAGCTAAGAAGAGACATTTTTGCCAATTCTTTGAATTTGTTTATACATCAATATGTAATGTAATGTAATGTTTGTTCATTTCTTAAATTCTATAAAAATAATTTGGAAATTTTCTACGAAATTGTAACTATTGGTTTTGACGAGAGATTATAAGCAGGTCCAATGCATTCAAGTCTGTTATAGTGGATACAGTAGTCAGGGATTATAAAGAGGGAAGGATTATAACCAGAGTGACTATACCAAGTTATTACTGCCTATGGAAATGAGTCATCTTAGATAACAAATGGTTTTCACATTTGAAGGATTATTTGAGACCTTATGTAAAGATTGGACTGCATTTGAAACAAATTTCATGTTTTGGCCATCTTTCACATGAGATCCCAACTGAATGTTAAGTATAGCAGAACTCGGAAATTGATTTTCAAGCAAAAAAAGTGAAAATAACAGTAAAATAATGAGATCTTTATTTTTAGTATTCATACCAAAGTTTTCGGTGAAATTTATTGCATGAAAACGACTAAATCATATCGAAAAAAGTCGAACAATATTTTTGCCTAACATTTAATTAAAGATGTGCTCAAAGTTGCGTAAAGTTCACAACAAAGAGGTGTTAATTATACTCTAGGAAAACATATTGACGACCGTGAAGACGAAAACGACAAACTTGTTTTCCAATTCCCGCTAAAAAAAGAAAATTTTGTTTTCGATATTTAACGAAATTGTAATTCGAAAAGAAATACATTTTGAAGGACCTCTTATTCCGCTCTTTTTGTAGTATTTTTTAAGTATTTGTGTCTTCTGTGTTGCAGATATGGCGTGAGGTTAACAGCCATTCATTTGCTTTCCACTCATTATTTTCTATTATAAATTCACTTTCAATAATGAAAAACATATCATTGAATTTGAATGATATATGAATTTCCAAATACTTGTCATTTGAATTGAAGTGAAGATGAAGTGCATGAATACCACTGAATAGTAAACTCATGAATAGACTACAACTTTAATATCGAATGAATAGTAGTATTCTTTCGTTATTCTAATTGAATGCATGAAACAGAAGAACAACTGAAGAACTCGTCTCAAAATTTGTAAAAAATAATCGAAAACGAAATCACTTTCAACGGCACTACCTCTGGAACTACTGGAATGCGAAATTAAAACTGTATTTCTTAAACACGTTTGCAAATTAAGCATTTTTTGTTGAGTGCCTCAACTTTGAGACTATACGCTGTTTTAGACACAGATTCGCCAAAACCTATTAGACATTGAAATCAATCTCATTGTCAGTCGTAATAACATTTCTTTTGCCACTATTTCTCTGAAATGAGTCACTTTTTGCAATTTGCAAATGCTATGCAATTGGTTTAATGTACTAAACACGGAATAATTGGAGTTCTCATCCCCTGATTGACATTTTCCCATTGATTTCTATTGTGAATAGTTTTCACTCTTCATACAAATGTTTTGAGTTTTTATTGTATAAAATTCATGAATGATCTGAGAAATTGCATTATTTGTCGAATTCGTCTAACGGAAAATAGACCAAGGACGATAATTTAGCGATGAAAATTATTAAGTTTTCTTTGATTTGAGATTCGTGCTAGATAATAATCAGATAGCTTTTTTCAACTCTCCCACAATTATTAGTTTACCGTTGAATCCGAACGGAATATATCTTCCGTTTTGGGAGTCGTCTGTGAATTGCAATTAATCTAAAAACTATTCGAACAAATCGTTGAGAAAATTGAATATAAAATATTTGATTGACTATAAAAATATAGCGAATCGTCTGAACTATTGTTAGCCACCAAAGTATATGAAGTGAAACCATTTCCACAATAGAAAACTCTTATCTGAGACTCATTTTTAATCCGGTCTAATGTAATATAGCCGTCAAAAAACAAAACAAATGTGAACTTCTTTTTTCTACTCAATAGGAAATCAAAAATAATATACTTTTTCAAACTTTTTTGATGTACTGAAGGGAACATTAGCTCAAAATTCTGACAAAATTTTTTTACTGAAATGATAATCATTTTGTCCAAACAGTCATTCATTCTATTTGTGTATAAAAGATGTTTTGAATTACACTTTTTTGTATGAAAGCATTTTTGATCTTTCATTGTATGGAAGAAGTCATAATCATTTGGTGTGATTGTCTGCACACAGGTATAGCGGCACCGGCATAGGTGTGAAATGGATTGTGCGCGCGTGCATTTTCACTAATGATAATTACAAATCTAATGATTATTTCATAAAAGACTTTTTGTTACTTTTTTGAAAATGAAAGTTAAAATTCTTTCGCATTTTATATGACTTAATATGGCATTTAAGGAGAGGACAGTTACCGTTCGGTTACTTTCGGTTCAAAAAGCATTGACCCATAAGTGGAAGTTTGGAGAGTAAAATGAATTATCACAAATCAAAGACTTACCGAAAATTGATGAATAAATCACAGATTTCTTTACGTTTGTACACAAAAAACAAAAATGAAGTGTTTTAGTGAAAAAAGTGTCGACAACTTTTTCAATGTTAAGTTTGACTCTAAACTGATAGGCACACAAAAGTATTCGGAATCTCTCAGAAAAACATTTATGATAAATGATTAAAATAAATTTGATATTAAAAATAATTCACTAAAAATTTCTCTCTTTTGGTGAATACTAGAAATGATTGATCGCTTCGGAAAACATTATAAACTTTTAACGAAAACGCTTCGATCAAAACATGAAATACAGACAAAACTATTGAATATTGGCTTTAAATTTAGTTAAAAAACTTTAATAAGAGTTGAGTTCTTCTTCACCGGTGATGTTCTGTTCTATGAGTGACTTGAAGTCCAAATGACAGAACTTCTTCGCTGCTGAGGAAAGTTGTTTTGTGCTGTGTTTGCGCCGAACAGAGATGTGATCGAAAGCAGAAACAACTTAAGAGAAGTGATGTGAATAACAATGCCTTTAAGAGATTGGTTGGAAAGTTAGTGATGAGGCAGTGTTCGTCCGTTTGCCACAGAGCACAGGTATTGCCGTATTAAATGTGTTGAAGCGTGGAATAAGCAGTTCTTGTCGAACTCCTTGTACTGTTTGAGCTTAGGCTGTGCTCGTCAACAGTGAAAGTTTTACGAGAGAAAGTGTGTTTGTGAAGGAGGTCACAGATTGATGACCACGTGCTGTAATCTTTCTAATACTAAACTGTATTCAAACATTGAGTTGTCATAAAAAAAAAATCTGAACAAAATTTCTACGAAACTTTCAAAAGTGAAATTTCACGCCTATTCTGGAGGCAACCCTTCATTTGATTTTTGGCATTCATTTGCTATGATTTTCACATTTCTTTTGCATGTCTTTCAATCAATACTTTTGGATCTGAAAGAGAAAGTGTTTTCCACTTTACTCTCGAATTAAATTATTGGAAATTCAATTCGTGAGAAATTAACAAAAAAATCTCTCTTTTGAAGAGTGCTTTACAAAACCCATATTAGCGTAAGGATAGGAATGACTGGGTGAGCAATGCATCAATGGATTGGGTGTAAAGATTGGGTACACTATTGGGTTCGTTTGACTCTAGATTTCCCACTGAGGCTAACTATGGATAGAAAAAGATGTGTTTAAGGGCTAATAAACTAACACTTATTAGTGAAATGTCAAACGCATCAAATGAGAGGTCAGAGAATCTTAAGTGAAGCCCAACATAACAAACATATAAACTGTGTTTTCTTTTGGCTTAACTTAATTTAAAGTTCATTACACAGAATATCGGTTACTGACTTACGAATCGCACCAATAGAATACAATTGTATATTAATGCCGTTCAGCACTGAGTCCACACATTGAGGCACTGGTGGTCCCACTCATTCAAAGTCATCAAAATCTCATTAGACTTCCGTAATATGCATTCAATTACTTCTCCTTTCGTTATGAAAATTACAATTAATGTTATTATTCGTAAAAATCTAATAAATATTTTTAAATAAATAAATAATCATATATTTTATGAGTGAAAGTAAATGTTTAAATCAAATTCAGTTATTGATATATCAATATTCTAACCAAATATTCCGTGATTTCAAAGCATTCTTTCTTACATTTTGCTGAAATTGATTTAATATTTTCCTATAAAAATAGAGTCAATGATTTCAAGACTACTTCACATGACTTCTATTGGATTTATTAGACTCTTCTGTTTGTTATAACAAAACAACTTATAAATAGAATCAATATTTTTGATTGAAATTAACTCAAGTGAATAAAGAAGATATGAATCTATTGTTCATCGGATATGATCTATGAAAATATCAATAAAAGCTATGAATTGATTCCTTCCTAAAGAATATTTTGTTTCCGATTGAATGTCATTCTTCTGAAAGTCACAAAACTCTCTATCATTTTAAAAGTTTTTTTTCTCTCCAAATATTAGACTCTTTGTTAAGGGATTCGACAAAACCTTTTTTGCTGGGTTTCGGACTTTTTCTGTTAAAATATATGTCGTGTTTGTCTTCTTCTGTCAAATAAGTGAAAGAAGACTAAGTTTAGTGGTATTCAGACCAAACACTGATCTACAAAACCCGCTCTGAGTGTGAGTACAGAAAAAATGATTTCGAAATGAAATTCAAGTGATTTGTGAAAGTGGTTTGATATACGCAAAGCACAGGTAAAAGAATTGAGTTTATTATCCCAAGTAATCCTATATTGAAGTCACTTATAATTCATATCTATTCTTACATTTTTGCGAATAAATTCATATGTATTTTGAAAGGTAAATTCATTTTCCTCTTCTGACATAAATACTAGTTTTGTGTTTGGGCTCACATTTAATGCGAGCTTTTTTTCATTTAGGAACCAGTGTTTTGGTCAGCATTTTATTGCTTTAAAATATCATTTTTTCAATTTTCATAACAACATTACGATTGTTATGATTGTGAACTGAAATGAACTACAATCCGGACTATTATTGTTCGAATGCAATGAACTCATTGCACTATTTTATTAATGTTGAGGTTAAGGTTGATGTTAAGGTCCTTTTCAATAAATACCTTTCCCTTTCCAAATCTCTATCCTCTCGTGATTTTATCTGTTCCTCTCTCACAGTGTGAGCCTAACGCTAAACAAATTCCCTTTTTATGACTTACTATTAAATGTTTGTTTTTTTTGTTAAATAATATAATTTGTTTGTATTATTTGAAATCAATCGACAAATATCTCACTCAAACTCAAACTCAAACTCTTTATCTTAAATCTCGAATTTGAAGTTTTCTTTTGATTTCTTTCAATCCTTAAATAAATTATAAATTTATGTTTAATTCAGTTATGAAAAGCAAAAGATTTAATCAATAAATAAATAGATAATATCAGAGAAATTATTGAGAATCACACCAATCAATCATTTTTTTCGATCAATTATAGAGAAAACAGTTTGTAATAAATAATTAAATAGTGTCTGACATCCGTCCCAACGATTTGTAATCACTATTTTGATAGTTGTGTCCTTCGGATCCATTAAAATCATCTTTTGTCAAATGAGTGAATTTGTTAATCAGAAGCTTTTGATTAATACCCTTAGATTTGAAACCATATAAAGAGGCGATGGCCAGCACTGAGATTAGGGCTGACATCAACGCAAAGGCAAAGACGAGAAGCATTTCAGAAGTAAGACATTGTGTCTGATCTTCAGTGATGTATACTTTATGTAGGGCTACAAAAATGTAATTATTCTATCAAATTGTGTGCAAACATTTAAATTATCTTACAGTCGATAGTCGTGTGATTCTCAGTGTCAATGAAGTCACCGTTTGGTAGCGTTGAGTTGGAAACACCGACTCCTGTCAGTGGTGCGTCTGAAGACTCGGAGTCATTGTTGTGGTCGGCCGTCAATGCCGTCAACTTTTTATCCATAATTATAGTTCTATTGGAAGTAGAAGTGTTTGAGTCCCTCTTTATTCGTTGGAGCGGTGGACTCGAAGGCCTAGTGTTGTCACATTGAATCTATACGTATATATTTTGGATCAGAACAAAAACACTGGTATTTAGAGTGAGTGCTAAACTCAGGTCCAAACCTATCATTTATTCTTATTTTATTTGAAATGAAAACCACGAAAATTCAGTGAAAGGTATCGACCGATCAGTAATAGTAATAGCTTTTGAAGGATTTGGAGCTTTTAGAGCCTCTGACCTAAAGCTCTATATCTCTCTACTCTTCAATCGATACTTAAAACCAGACAAAACTTATCAAAAATACTTTTGAATTATTCAATCGATTCGAAAGTGAGAATAAAATCAAAATAAAGATCACATATATTCGGCACAAATTCAATAAATTTCTTATCTATTCTGTCCTCTAATCCTATTATTTGATCGAAAGAAGTGACTAAAAACAAAATGTTTCTCTCGAGACATGACTTACCTGAGGACATGTCGTATTGCATATAAGAACAGTACACTGAATATTCAAATTGGTTCTGTCGGGAAACTTGAATGCGGGAAATGTTGTGAAATGCACTTTGAAGTCTGAGGGTGGATTTGGCATTAGCTGGAAGTTGGGCAGAATTGCCCTATCAATCGAACATCTAATAGATAAACATTTAATTCACATAATAATAATCAATTGTGATATCCATTAATTTTGACAATTGTTTTAAATTAATTAAATTTAGTGTTATTTTGAAAATTAATTCGAAGGAAAGCTAAAGAATGTGTATAAGAATTGAAGAGAAAAACTAATAATAATTATGTAGGGCTTTGAAATTGGATACAAAATTTTAGTGCTTGCTATCAATCATCATTACATAAGACTTGACTGACTATTGAATTTTCAAATGAATTTGGTTTTTGAGTAATGATTATAATAAAAGCGATCCTTTGATTACTTTTTAAGAAGTTTAAGAGATTTACGGCTTCTAAAGACTGACGAATAAAAAGTTGTTCGCATCACAAATATTTGAATATTAAAAGTCAGGTTAAGGCAATGGTTTAGCAATGGCTAGGGCATAGTTAGGGCAATGTATAGGGCAATGGCTAAGTCTTTCTCCTCATTCCTCACTTCGCATGCTTTTGAATGCTATCGCCATTTATTCACATTTAATTAAATGCTGAAAAATCAATTTGGTAAAAGTGTCTGCAAGTATTTTTTGTGTAAAAATATGATGGATAAGACTTTTGAAATCACTATTCACTCAATACATGAGCGAAGAATGACTAACGAAATGCTAATCAATAAATATTAGAGAATTTCTTTCATCGTTAAAGTGATAATGACTTTTGAATATAGATTATTGACTTATGAATTGACCGCTTCTTTTGCAGACTTCCACTTAAATACTATTCGATATCAGAATTTTCACTTTCATTTCACTATTCAAAAGAGCCTTACATTCAATTGTTAGTCAAATAAGGAGTCATTAGTAGCAGAGATGTGAACAGTGATCCTAGATATAATCAAGACCGCAATTAATACTTGATTATTTTAGTTAGTGAGGTCGTCTCAGTATAGGATTATGTACTTTTCATTTAAATATAGAGTACTCGTAATTATTTTGGTTAGTTTTGAGAATATTTTAAAATCATTGATGAAAATTAGTTTGATCTTGCTCACACACCCTTGTATTAGTTGTGATACTTAAGATTAATGCATTAGCGAAGTGATGATAATTATTGAGGATTACCCGTCATTATTAGTGAGCTCTTGTTTGATGAGATGAGTGCCGTCGTGTGCATAACACCGAGAGATCATTGAGTCGATGCCGTCTTAAGACAATTGCAGCAAAAATATTGTTATTTAAAAAATGATTTACGAAAACAATGGAATCATTGTCTGATAAAAGTGTTACCCATTTCTCTTATTTTGATCATTACAGTGATGTCTTGTCCCAAATCAACAAAGCCATCAATCGGCTTAAGGAAAGGTATTCTACCCTTCATGACATCCATACGGCATTCGATTGAGTCTGAGACGTGTGTGAACGTAAAATTATGGCTAAGCATTCGATGCACCTGAAGGTAAGAACCACCGTACAGACTCTTTCCATTGAACTTAGTTGTGTGTTGACTTTGTTGACTGCCTCTATTTGGCACTACTCCGGTTAGAAGCAATTCTTGTGGCGCACACTTCACCTCTATTTTCTCATCACTCGCCTGTTGAATGTTGCGGTCATTTTGGACGTACAAAACCAGTTCGTATTCGTCGAAATGAGACTAAACACCCGAATAATACATATCGACAACAAATCAATAATTAATAAGGTTGCACAAAAACAAATTTGTAAAATATATGTACAAATTGTAAAATATTAGTATTATTCATAGAATAAAAAGAGCAATTTTGAGACAAAACAAGGTTAACAAAATTTTCTAAAATAGGAATACACTCGGATTTAAATCTTGTAATGTTTTAAAGTTAGTCTTAAGACTAAAATATAAAGCATTTTAGTAAGAATGACATCGTTTTCATTAACTCTGGCTATCATATTGGAAAATGGCGTTGATATAACCATGATTTACCACAATCTCTCCTAAATTATTAGTACTATTAAGTTTTATAGCATTGTTATAAATAATACATTAATAACAGGAATAACACTGAATGTGAAGTCATTTTTGAAGTCTGTTTTTGCCAACCTTAATAACTAAATACAACAAGCAATTTGATAATATTTGGAATAATAATGATTTATTAAATAAATTTTATTTCATTATTTCATTGTATACCTGGTTTTCTACTGAGTTGACCCCACATTGACTACTGTTGGTGACGAAGTGAATCACCTCTGAGCCATTGCCATATGACCTGCACTCGGATGGAAGGCTCGAAAATATCTGATTTGCATAAATTACACCGAAAAAAGGTTCTCGAAAGTTGAAGTTCACCACAAGTGAAGACTTGTTACAAATCACAGACGCTGTCAATGAAAATATCGCTCAGAATATGTTTGATATAAATATGAGAAATGATAGCCTTTTCTTACTTTTGAAACTATTGGGTTCAGGATTTTGGTTCTCAGGCCTCTCAGTCGACACATCCGATGAATGCGTTGTCTTAAACATCAATGAATTGATTGAGTTATCACTCAATTATTGGTTTTCTCTTTTTCTAACAGTTCAATAATCCAAACAATTTGAACATTGAATTCAAATAAAATTGACATGGTCACATCACATCTCTTTGCTTTATTTATCCTAATTAAACTTGCTCTTTATAATATAAACCCTTTTAATTTCTTCAAGCTTATTCTAGAAATATGCTTTTAATTTTATTAATCAATAATTTAATGAGTGAGCGCAAGAATAATTCGGTTTGAACCTTATCAATTGTAAATGCAAAGTTAACTTGCAAAAATCCTACATTTTTTAGAAGCTCAAATTTGAATGTTGTTTAGTCTAAAGAATTTGAATATATTCTCATCCAATATATTTGTGATCATCATATTGAAAATGAATCGTAAAAACTTACCAGAGTATGAAATGTCAGCCAAATTAGCGAGATACAAATAAAAAATCGGCTCATTTTAGTGGCAAAAGTAAATCGAGCGAAGATGTCGTCCGAATGATTGACTTCGAAAATATAATCAAAAATTTAAATCAGAGTCAAGTTTAGTGAAATTCGGTTTAAGGGTTTCAAAGACTAAATAAAACCAATATATTCAGTCCTATTGAGAGCTGTTGAATACCACTAAGTCTTGTTCTTCTTCTTCCTGTTTCGATAACCAAAACTTCTGATTCAATGGTTTGATTGAGTAGTTTAGATGTATTTCAACCGCCGAATCGTTGATGAGTCGACCCTATTATTGTTAATTTGTTACTCGAATGTCGGCCTTCACTTCACGGTTTGTCACATACAGTGAAATACTGGTAATTCTTTTGACGTCTTGAGTACAACGAACTTCGAGTCCAGTTATTTGGATTCACTTAGAATTCACTCATTCCTGAAGTTTTTATTTCCTTTTTTTAATGCAATAATAAATTCAAAATATCAGAAAATGAGACGATTTTTTTGATCATTTATTAGTTGCACACAAATTAGCCCCTGATACTTTTGAATATTTTTAATCGATTCGACAATTGATTAGTTAAACAATTTGGCGGATTAAATGTCACTCATATTAAGGACCAGAGTTAAGGGCAGATAATTTTCTTTTGAATTGTATATATATAGAGACTTATTTATGAGTTGTGTTCAGTCAATGACAGGTAAGACGACTGTCAAAAAATGATGGAATTTCTCCAATTTATGCGTTTAAAGTGTTTTTCAAGAAAAGCTTCGAAATACTAATTACTTGACTACCGATACAGAGCTGTGAAATCAAATTATAACAACTTATCAGAAAAAGAGGCTATAATTTAGAGGTTTGTAAACTTTTTAGTACTGGTTTGACATTAGATTCACATTATTTGATCGAAAGAATTTTCAGCCAATTTCACTAAACTTCACATCTTTTTATTTAATTTACAAAAACAAATTAAATTCAAACAAAAAGAATTTATAATCAATTTTTTCAATGAAATTGAATTTTTATAATTCTTTTTCTGAAATGTTTGAACAAGAAATCAATTATGTATTTCTAATATTCAATTCTAATCATATCAAATTCAATTCGTCTCTCTCTCTCTCTCTCTCTCCCCTTCCCTCTCTCATATAGAATCCGGTTATAAATGATCTTCAAAAGACTGAAGTTACAGGTTTAAAAGGTTAAAGAAGTATTTTGTCTACATATTCAATATTCGAATCATTCAATATTAAACTCAATGAGGAATCACTCAAATTTCAACAAAGAAAATGAGAGAGAGAGAGAGAGAGAGAGAGAGAGAGAGAGAGTATAAGAATTTGATAAATATTTAAAAATATATATTCGATATATAAAAGAAAATTCTAAGAAACGTTTAATAATGGATATATTTAAGGTATTATCCAGACCAACTAATAATAAATATTAAAGAATTTCAAATTGGTATTAAAAATGTCTTCAAAACGAGTTCAATATCAGTGATCTTTCAAAATCGAAATATAAAAGGAAATAAAAACTAGTAATTGAGTTATTGAATCGGAATAGTTTTGATTCAACTTTGGAAAAATGTCTTTTTCATAGATCTCATAAAATTTTTGCAGTCATTCATCCAAAACAAAAACCAATGAATAAATATTTTTTCAAAAATATTGAACTGAAATATTATTTGTCTGCTTTCGTATAAAAGGCTCAAAGTTGAGGTCAATTATGTGGTCAACTAAACAGTTGTCAATTGAATCCAAATGCAATATGCAATATACAGTACACATGTACATGTACTAATGGCATATGAAAAAGTGGCACATTTCAAAAGTTGATTAAAGAATTTTAAGATTTTCGGGCCCCTTTGTGGCCCCTTTAAAGCTCAATGATTACATTATTTACTGTGTGGACATCCCTTTCTATAGATACCTGGACTTCTCTTATGATAAAAACAAGTTTTGGATAAATTTAATTTTAAAATCAAAATATTTTAGAAATATATTGAACTCGTGTTTGAATAGCATTTAAATAAGTGATCTCTATTTGATTATTTGATTATTTTATTTTTCTTCTCTTTGAATAAACGATTTGTTTTCGTTTAAAAACAGATTTGCAGAGAATTTTTGGCTCAAATTTGTGCAAAAGCTAAAGGAAATGACAATTTATTACAAATTAAGATTAAATTTGGGTTTTCCAAATTCTAAAGCTTGATCATTTTTTACAAGTGTTTTCGTTATATTTTGATTCGCAAAATAGAATTTTGAGAAATGAAATTTTAAAGACTGTTGACATGTATTCCATGAAAAGCTGACGTAATACTAAAAAATCTCTAATCTTTGTAACAAAAATTTTAAGTCTCAGGTATTTATTCATTGAAATTATTTTCCCATTCGTTATACAGTAAAAACTCGATTGTGGACTTCGCGTTCGGGTTCCTAACTCTATTCTGTCCCTCAAATTTTAAACTCAATAGTCGATCTAATGTTAAAAGCTGGCTAATGTTAAAAAAGCTCGATGCTATCCTTCTCGTTATCAATGACTCGATTCCGTCCCTCAACAATTAAAACCAATATAATAGATTTTAGTGCTTTTTAAGACTCATTCGTATAACAACTGTAATATAAGTCAAAACCTCAAAGCAATTATTAAATATTCATATAAAAAAGTTCATATTAGATATTTTTAACAAGATAATTAGAAATTAGTGTGAATAATTTAGTTTAAAATTGTTAGGAAACTTGTTACAATACAGTGTAGGTCGCTTAAGAGCTGATCGGTTAAGAGCAATTTCGGCTATAAGCAAGTGAAAGGTAAAGCACCGGCGGTTTCTATGGGACTTTAATGTAAAT
>JAQGCS010000825.1:0-17933 GCA_034702105.1 Fuscozetes fuscipes
AAAATCGCTTAATTGAGGAATAGCTGAAATTTTTTGGGTCTAGCACCTATCACTGATTTTTGATTGAAGTGAGACTGGGTTCTATAGGAAAGTTAATGTCCGCTTATACTCCAATCCTTGTAACCCAATATCGGAATAATAGACTGTGATTGAGTGCATTATCCAAAGTTCCTTTTATAATGAAAATAATCAAGCAAATTTAATTGAAATTTAATGAATAAATAAGACAAATATTTTAAAATAGTCCAAATAACTAGAAATTAAATTTGTCACCAAAGTTAACTACAAGTTGTAAATTATAAATATAATTAGTTATTTCATTTTTAATTCGATTTAGTAAATATTTAAGCAAGCTATAAAGGATAAACTGTATTTGCAATGTATTGAACGATGTCATATAGTTCTAGTTAAAGTGGTGTGGGCATTTTACCTAGATTGATTTGTTCGCTGTATCTCATATGGATATAAATGGAACACATGGTCGCGCGATCACATATTCCAAACGTTCGTTTAAGTAATTAAATGTAATGACCGGTCATCTTAACAAATAATCTATTCAATAGATTATCAATTAATACCAAGGGGTATATAAACAAGTTCGGATCAAACCCAATTCCCACTACATTTACATCCAATTGAAATCCTCATCAAAAATGGGCTTGAAACTATACCTGATTAATCTCATCCGTCTTTAAGGCATATCTATATATATCCCAAACTCAGCTTCATCCCTCTTCAAGTCATATCTCTCTAAAAGGCATATCCCCATGGTTGGCGGGTGGAAGTTGACAAAACTATATACTACATTCTATCAATGTAGTGAAAAATTGCTACCTCGCTTCGCTTCGCAAACACAAGGAGTTCCCCTTCACACTTTTATCTGTCTCTTCCATAGTGGGTAGTGTCAGCAAAATTTTTCAAAAACTTGGGGGTATAGATTTTGCTTTGAATCTAGGGGGTGAACTGGAGTCATTAGCTTTTCACCAGCTTGGATAATTTAGAGATGTTTCGGCAAACAAGTTTTTCACTACATTAACGAAGTAAGAATGTAGTATATAGTTTTGTCGTTCTCTCTTCAGAGAGATGAGGATGGGCACCCCTGGCTCTTAGAGATGGGTTGTCAATAGATTAATCAAAAATGGACGTGAAACGGCCATTTTTGATGGAGATTTCATATGGATGTTAATGTAGTGGGAATTAGGTTTGATCCGAACTTGTTTTATTGTCTTTTTTGTCTTAAAATTTCAATTATATACTATCAAATTTAGTCGAAATATGATATAGGGCAATTTTATATCTTATAGGTTAGTATCAACTATAGATGAATTGCAATTTGAGTGTGGTAACTGTCTTAATTTGAAGCCCACTTGGAAATAATGGTAAACTGAAATTTGGTGAAAGTATTCATTAAAATGGTTTCGGGCATCACTTGATTTGATGAATAGTTGTACCAAATGATTATCAAATGGTGAACACAAACACAAACCATTGCGTAAATGAGTTTAAGAAATCAAAGACAAAACCAATTAAGAAAACAATAAATAAGTAAATAATTTTATTATTGGATAATCGAAACAATAAATTCTCATATATTCTTAAATTTGATCAGAAGATAATCAGAGCTAAGATATCATTGGATGAGATATCAGCCTAAATAACAAAAAAGTGTTTAATAATATTTTGAAATGTATTTAAAGGTATGTTTAGATTAGATGAAGAATTCACCTAAACCTGAACCGAATCGATGAATAAATTAGAAAACAAATGACAACACATAAAAATTTACACATTTTTGTAATAATAATAATAATTATTAATAAATACATAAAAATCGTTAAATTATTAAAAACACTACAATAATAATAATAATAATATCAATGAAATTAACTCTTTGTTTGTACTGTAAATATATGTAAATAATTTAGAGAACGAAGCGTTTGTTGTATTGCTGTTCAATGTTTTGTCAAATGCGAGAAAATGACATTTACTTTATACAATTGATGATTGATTTACTTCTTAGTTCTTTTAAAAAAGATGAACAGAAATTCGAATAACATTTGAATATGAATTTACTTAAATGTGAATAATTATAATCTTTTAACTCATTTATAATTAAGACTTAATAGAGTTTTGAAGCAATGAGTCATTGATTTAGACGTCAATCGCTCCGACAAAAGACCGAAACACCGATGAGATTGGGAGGAAAGGAGTACTACTAAACGAATTAATGGCATAAACTCTCAAATTGTTCTACACTTCAATAATAATAATATAAAGAAATACCTAAAACTCTCAAATAGGAAAAGAGATCAATAAAATCAATTAAAGATTAAAAATTGTGAGCATTATTAACATTATTATTATTATTATTATTATTATTCAATTGAAAACATTTCGCGTTTTGAATCATTTTTGTCGTCAAATCACAGAAAACATAATAAATAGCAAATAATAAAAGTTCTAAAAAACGTCGAAATACTAATAACCAAAACATTATGTTTTAGTTATTTCAGATTCAGGAGTCAAAAAATTTGTCGCATATGAAGAACAGGTCTTTGATTCTAATGAATTGGTTTCGGCAAATGTTTCGGTTGTGTTACAATTATTTGAGTTTACCGGTGATAACGAGTCAGTCGTCGACAGCGATGAAGACGACGACGAAGAACAAGGAGTTGTCGAAAGGGATGAGGCCGACAAAGAACTATTTGAGTCTTCGCTGATCTCTTCTCCGTTCACATTAGTTAGGTTTGGCGTCAAATCGCTGTCAAACACTTCAGCGCCTTTGAAGATATAACGACTCGGAGGGAAATATAGATAATTGTCGTCTAAAGTATTCAATTAAACATTAGTTCCAATTAAGGTAATCAATGCACTTACCTGTCAATTGAGTACCGATGCGGTCTTCACTCGGTTTAGGATCTTCCGATTCAGTGGAGTCGGGATAAAGAGGATCACTGTTTCCAATTGTTTTATCGTTTAGATGACAGGAGTGTTGGTCTGAATGTCTCAGTTCATTGACAGTTGAATTGAAAGCGAAAGGCAGAGAAGAGTTTACTGAAGAGTTGTTATTGACTTCCAAACAAAATTCATCGCATTTTTTAGTCTCTAATGTGGTTTCTTTCGTATTTTCGGAGGACTTAAGCCCCTGACAAATCTCAACCCATTCCGGACCCAATCTAATAATTATTGGTTAGTTGTTGAAGACTTCAATTGGTATTCAGAACACATACCTCTCTGAGAGTTGTCTAACAATAACATCGCAATCGCCTAACAATTCGATATCAAAAGTCAGGTGATTCAAAGGCTCTCTATTTATAAGAATCTGGGGAACGGTTTCGGGTATAGAGCTGGGTATGAGTGCCACCGGACGCACTTTGAGCGAAGAACCCATAACTATAAGGAGATCGCACTCGTCTTTGTCGCGCGACATTGCGCTGTGGAACTCATCGGACAGCCCTTCACCGAAAAACACGATATCCTAAACATTCAAAGTAGTGATCAATAAATTGCTTCAATACATAAGACATCTCTTAAGTACCGGTTTAATGACTGCCATTTCGTCGCTATCTTCGGGACATTCCGGACATTTGGGTATTTTTTGTTCAAAAATATCTTTTTTGATGAACTCTTTGTCGACTTTGAGCTTACATCGGGTACAGGTGGCCGTTGCGAACGAGCCGTGACATGTGATCACTCGCTCGATGCCCGCCGTCTGCTCTAAAGTGTCGATATTTTGTGTGTAATTTCGCAATAATTTGTTTTTCTGCTCCAAAATATGAATAAACTTATGGCTGATCGATGGTTCAAACTGACCAGGGTATATTTCCTGCACACCAATTAGCACAGGTTAGAAATTGCTAACCAAACTAAATAACTTACTTTTGCGAACTTGAAGAAAGGTCGAGGGTCTCTACGGAAATAATGGATGTCAAACATGGCCTGAGGGTCGGGTAAATCGGGAAAATCTTTGCTAAGTCTGGCGTAAATCCCATCGCGAGACCGAAAGTCAGGTATTCCACACGAGACGGACACCTATTAAGTCGATCATAAGTTAAGTATTGTTTGATTGACAATTGAATGAAATGCTTACTCCGGCACCGGTCAGGACGAGAATGCGATTACATTTTTGGATGAGTCGAACGCAATCGTCTAAAGTGTTGACATTTGACAGTTTCTTTCGAGGGGGCGGTTCGGACAGCATATTCACTATTATCCTCCAAAGCGTCAAATTATCCAAATTGTCGGGAATCAGAGTATTGTCGGCAACCATTTCAGTCAATATAATTCTGGGATCAGTTCCATTACACATCTGTTTGTGAACCCACGCGACGGGACCTGAAATTGGTTTCCACTGCTGTCCACTCATATCAGACAAACAGCTGACACACGACAGGTCTGACACATCGCTGGCGGCGTCGTCGCAATCAAACTCCGCGTTCTGTTCAGCCGAACAATTATTCCCGATATCTAACTGTTCGGCGCCGGTAATCGATTTGTGCGTTTTGTCCACCGGTTCTTCACTTGTGGTCGTTATAAACAGACTATTCGGGTATTTATTGCTATTATTTGAGTGACAGCTCTCATATGTCGTCGAATTACTGTCTTTATTACTAATATTGGATATAAACTCTTGAAATCCGGAATCAAATCCCGAATCACTGCAACTCATAATCTCTGCGTCGCTCGAAGACGACACTAATCGGGGATTAAATAAAAAAAATTTGTGTTAAAATTAATTATCAAATGAATGAATACAATAATTAGGTCTCAATTTGTTTGTATTTTTCATTGCATTAATTATGAGTCGACTGAGTGGCCGACGAAGAGGTGACAAATGAATGGTAAACATTGACATCAATGACATCGCATACAAAACGTATCGATTGAATCATTAAATTAACAAAAAATAACTCAAATTTTATTTATTTTTATTGCTTTCAACAGAAAATTGGCTCAAAATTTAAATAAAATGTTGACAAAATTTGACAAGATTAAATTTGATAGTTTGTGATGACTGCCGGCCGAGTGGCAAATGGCTGGTAGTCTAGTGGTAGTGCAGTGGTAGAGCACTGGTAAAGCACAGTATGAGTTGTGGGGCGCGAGTAATGCGTTTGTATTGGTTTTCAAATGCGTGGCATTCAATACATTCATTCAATGCATTCAAATGAACGCAAAAACTCACAAAACGTCAAAATCAGACATTCATTGAATTGAATGAATTACTCACCGAATGCCTCCAAAATGTAGTTCGGGTCAGATCTAAGACCATTTGAGTCATGACTATTGGGTGTGAGTCGCGACGGCACCACATCTGGACAGTCGAGTCGGGCCTTCTTGCAAAGCGTCGGACACTCGCTGGCAATCATCTGATTGTTCGCCATTTTCTCTGCTCTAACCCAAACACTAAAGCAATGAACGTTTGAGTCAGTGCTCAGACCAGTGCTCTCTCGATCGCACAGCACCTCAGCTCTGCTCACAATTCAGCCAATAGTGCGTTAGAATAGGGATGTTCTCTATGTTACCATACAGTCAACTGATGGAATAGCCTCTCCTATCGTCTTATGGCAGCTCTTCATTTGCACACACTTTAGGCATACATACAATCACTACAACATCACTAAAACATCTCATCCGCGATACAAACAATCCGTGCATTCATTTAACGAATCCAAACATTTAATCCAATTTTGTGTCAATTCTTTGCATTTTAAGCCAAAAAATCACTTTTTGGTCAATAAATGCATAAAAAAATTAATTTAAAATCAATTTTGAAAAGTTTGATATAAATGTCTTTGAAATTAAATTCAATGCCATTCGAGTCAATGATAACTTATTTGGATGAGTAGTACATCTCTACATGGATGAGATATCTTCGAGAATATGACCTTTCATTGAGTGGCCATAACACAAAATCAAGGCTCACATAACTGTACTTTTTATAACTCGATTCGAGAGATATCTTCCCTCAAAATATAGTTCCGTTAAAGTTGAATAACTTGTCGGTCAAGTTTGAATGATCTTGTTGATTCCCATAAACACTTGAACTGAATTTTAAGTTACAGAAAAAATGATGATAGTATAAGAAGCTTAGTGCTTTTATGTGATTCCAACTTTTAAATAGATGATTCATTAGTAAAATTAGATGAGGAAAACAGGATTTTTATTAAATTATCATTTTTATCACTTTTCCTCATTTATTTCAAATTAAAAGTTCAAACGTTTTCCAAATCAAAGCCAAACTCCAAAAGACTAGAATATAGATTCGGGTCTACAGAACAGTAAGAGAATAACTGATTTCGAGAGCACTTCCACTTCTTTGAGACCATTTGGTTGTCAACTATTGCCAACTGATTAGCACTTAATTAATACTTTAATTAAAAGTTAGTAAAGAGTGACGTAATTCGTGTGTTGTTTACATGAGTGTGAGCTAAGCCCCGCCCCTCAGTAAACAATATTAAAATCAATTTTATGACATTTCTCTGAAGAAAATCTTCAGTTTTTGGATACTTTTAAAGATTAGTTGAATAAAACAAATAAATGAAAGACATATTCAATACAGACTTATAATACGATTGTGTTTACTATTTGTTAAGATTCGTTATCTTTTGCTTATCTTTACTAATGTCTGACTTAAGACAACGCAATCCCTTAGGAATGACTGAAGAACTGAATGTAAATATTTCTCTACATTTCATTACATTTTTAATTTCAAATTATTATTCACTCGAAAAGGAAACTAATTTCTAAGCGTTTATTAAATAACGTATTGGCAGACAATCTGTGTTTGACTCAAAGTTTCCTCGAACCAATATTATCTACAAAACAAATAATTATTTCAATTTTTGTTTTATTTTTTTATAGATTTTAAGTGAGTTTTGTTGTAATTTATGTTAATTTGAATTCAATTGAATTTCAAATGTGTTAAATACTTTCCAAAGTTTCTAATCACAAACTTTGGATCAATAGACTGGTCCTAAAGATAGTCAAACAAAACCATTGAGGAAAATGAGTTCAGAAGGAGTCGATTCCGAAGACGACCGAATGCCTGACGAGACAAATATCGAAGACTATGTAAAAGAGTTACCCCAGGCATCCGACAAAATCAATGTTATTGTCGACTCTGTTCTGTCAGCGCTTCCAAAGAAGTATTTAATTCTTGAATTCTATTTGTGCAAAATGAAATGCACTCTTTGATTTATATAGGTGATATAATGATATGTGATATATTTCACCCATACAATATTTATACTGCCTTTTAGTCCAAACCTGTAAACGAAAAGAGTTGATTTCATTCTGAGTCAATTGAATTACTTTTTGTCAAATAATGTATTAACCGATTGTTTGCACGATAAAAGATGGCGAAATTATGCGGTGCGAACTATTTTCACCTGTCTTATGGTCAGCGGTTTTTGTCTAATAATATATTTGGGTCCGTTAGCCCTCATGTTTACGGTATGTTTAGCCAGGTACTCAATTTTACTGACATTTGTTGGTTCTGTCAGACACTGTGCGTTCAGGTCAAGTGTTTTCAAGAAATAATAGCCATCGGATATTCAGTATATCGGGTTCACGGTCTGCCGTGGTTCAGGTCACTGTCGTGGTATATGCTGATCGCTTCCAATTACTTTTTCTATGGCGAGAGTCTGGTCGACTACTTCGGAGTTCTACTTCACAGAACTGTTTGTTCAAAACTATTTCTAAATGATTTAAAACTAACTTTAAATTTGATGAAAGAATTTTATGCGACCACTCGTCACATACCACCGATTCATCTCTTTCTGTCTGTATTTAATTGGATTCGTTTGGTTTGTTTTGAGTTTGGTTAAGAGATATTATATGAGACAATTCTCTCTGGTATTAAATTGTTGAGTTGTCATCGATTTTAATTAATAGTTTGTATCGGTTAACAGTTTGCGTGGACTCACGTAACCCTTTTAATAGTCGTCACCCAATCATATCTTATTCTTCAAAATATGTTCGAAGGACTCATTTGGTTCATAGTTCCGGTTTCGATGATTGTATGTAATGATGTAATGGCGTACCTTTTTGGATTCTTCTTCGGAAGAACACCTCTTATTAAACTCTCCCCAAAGAAGACTTGGGAGGGATTTATTGGCGGAGGAGTTCTCACTGTAATGCTCGGAATGATTGTAAGAAATTTTTTATTTCTAGCAATTGATTCAAGTTTTTAACTGTATTAATAAATTTTTTGTTTAGTTCTCTCACCTGTTATGTCAGTATAAGTACTTCGTCTGTCCCATTGAATACAATGAGGATTTGGAGAGGACTACAATGGATTGCATTCCGTCGCCACTTTTCCAACTGACTGAATACCACTTACCACTAGAGTTGGGTTATTTCAACCGATTATTGCCGGTATGGCTCACAAATTGATTTGAATGTTAGTTAATTAGTGTAATTTCAGTACAAAGTGCCGCTCACTGTAACGATGTATCCGTTTGTTTTGCACTCGTTATCGCTCTCATTGTTCAGTTCAATAATTGGTCCGTTTGGAGGGTTTTTCGCCAGTGGTTTCAAACGAGCGTTTAAGATAAAAGACTTCGGAGATATAATTCCCGGTCACGGCGGTATAGTGGACCGATTCGACTGCCAGTATTTGATGGCAACGTTCGTAAACGTATACATTTCCAGTTTCATTCGAGCGCCGAACCCCTCAAAGCTGTTGTCGTTAATTCTCAGACTTAAGACCGACGAACAGATAAAAGTGTTTGAATTGCTTAGAGATCACTTGAACTCTACAAATGCTCTCAACTCATTCTGAGCTGAGAATAGTCAACATTCGAACAATTATTTTTGATTTCTAGACTTTTATATAATTTTTGACTTTATTTTTAAATTTTATAATTATTGCCATAATTTTTTGGTTCATTCAATTCAAAGCACCGGTCCTTTCGATCAAAAGTTCAATTTTAGGATTAAGCAAACGATAGAAAAACTATTACTTTCTTTAGACAAATGGCTTTAATCATAATTATTATAACTTTTATCGCATAACTAGTCTTATAGTCTGTGTTATTGACTTTTATTAAATAATTTAATGGAATTTAAAAACAAATCATTAGTTAAACGCATAATTCAATTGAATGTTCAGTTAATCAAAACGTTGTTGTAATTGAATGCCTTATAGTTTGTTATTAACTAATAGTTTCTGTTAAACATTTGGATCAAATGAAAATGCATTCAATTAAGTCTCTGATTCCGCGCTTTTCATTTCAGAGCTTAAGATCATTGAAAATACAATTTCCCACAAAATACTTATAAAATTATTGATCTCTTATTCGGTGAAATTCGTTTCACCAAATCCTATGTATTATTAGTTAAATGCAATCACTTTTAGTCTTTAATTAATAAATGGACGCATTTTTGATCAAAGAGTGAATTTATTTTTAACCACAAATCACTTCCTAATTGTTTGAGTCGTTGTCTGTTTTACACCATTTTTAACATTTAATTTGATGTCATTTGTGTCGTGAAATACAATCATTTAATGAAAGTTCATTACTGTTGACAAATGTAATCAAATATTAATCTATTATTACTTCAAATTCTATTAATTCACTCAATGTTTTGTGTGTTTAAAATGTTAATCAATTTATTAATCAAATGTTGAGACAAATAAAAGATTAAAAGTAATAGAAATGAAATAAATTTATATAAAAATGATTTAAAGAAAATCAAGTGATGTCTCTTTGCCTACAATTAAAGCTAAGGGTTTACTCGTCCGCCTCATCGATCTTTGGCGCCAAATAGTAGCGAATGAATCCAATAGTGGAGGGGTTCTCCTCGTCGTTATCACTTATGTTATACTCAACCACTGTTTAAAAACATTTTTAATAAAAACCTCCAAAATTGAATGGAAGAGTACTGACCCAAAGGAACGTCGGGTGACATCGAGAGAGTGACCTGAGGTGAGAGAGGAGTGGCTTTTGCGAAGTGATTCAAATATTTGAGTGCAAAAGACTGACACAACGCCTCCTGCATACTGATGGTTACCGATTCGTCCGGTTTGTCAGCGTTTGCCGTCTGAGACAAGCGAATGGAACCCGACCCTAAGTCTCCCTGAGCTGCGAAACGTACCCCATCCTTAGCACAAGAAATGGTGACCGCGTCTCCGATTTGACTCAAATCGCGACAAATTCTTTGGAATTTATTTGCGGGCAATTTGATGGTCACGTTATAAGTGGTGTCCTTTTAATACATTTTAAGTTAAAATTTGATTCAAATTTGTTTACTGTTTAAGAAATACTGACCGGAATTCCTAAATATTCTGAATCCAAATTCATTAATTTGATCTCATATTCGGCGACTTCGGCCTCATCTGAACAAAGAAACTACTCATTACTCGAAGACAGCAAAGTATGGATCAATTACTCTGTGCTTCAAACAAAAGCGTGATTTTGTCGCTTTCGTCGCCCGCCTTAATAGTGATGGTGTCATCATTTGCCGCACATTTGATAATCTTCGACAAACTGTGGTCACAATTGAATTAATAATTTGAGTTAAGAAAAATGTTGAGACAAACCTCAATAAATTCATTCCGAGCGTCAGATTCCTATCGCAGCGATACTTATCAAAGCCGTCGCCATTCATTTGGACGGAGACAAGACTGACGTGACTCGTGTCCATCGCCTGCAGAGACATACCATTCGGACTGCAGTCCCAACTCGCGTCTGTCACCAGATCTTTGATGGCATCCAAGATCTTCTTAAGAATACTTCCCTGAATAAGACGCGCCTCAAACATATCTGTCTATTGATTTCACTTCGGCTCTAATTAGTCGACAAAAGAGACAAAAGTTTTGTTAGATTTAAGTGTCGTTCAGACAATCGCTTCACTCAATGAATGACTGAAAGCGGGAACAATATTGCGCCCAAACACGCAATACGTCTGCACTGAAGGGACCGTATATTCAATTACCCATGCACATTTCATATATTAATCCGATCATTTCAATAATTTTGAGTAAGTGTAAAAAAATCTATAAGTGAGCAAATGTGATAAATTTGCCTTGGATTAATTTGAGTTAAAACCAAGAAAACCAGCGCTTATTTAAAAAATAACAGCTGAAATAAATGATGCATGAGTAACCACTGGAACGTTAACCTTCAAAATGTGTTACTTAATGTTTGTGTGATTTGCAATTGTCGTCAATAAATGTGTGTCGAAGTGAATGTTTGACTCCAAATACAACATAACTAATGAGCAGAAAAACAGCAATTAATTGAAAAGAGGGGAAAAGTGAGTGAAAGTCCAATTCGTTGCACAACTGATTCAATGCATATCAGCGTTGAGTGAATCCAATCATAACTTATGTTTATTTTAAACATCGATTGAGAATAGATTTAATCAAATTTTTAATCTATTATTTGTATTAAATATCTTTAGGATTTGAAATAAGTATTTTTTACTCGAATATCAACTAAAGTATTAAATCGTAAATCAGTTGAGGAATCAATTATTTACACTAATATTTTCAAAACAAAAATATTACTCATTTGAAAATTGAGTGAAATTTGGCGACAGATTAAAGGTATGTTTGAATTGAATATTAATTGATTTCGTAATTTACTTATGAATTGTTTGGCGAAAGCGTTGAAACCAATTATTTTTTGAGAGAATTGAACACAAAATAAATGATAAAATATGACAAAAGTAATGAATCAAAAGCCAAACATTAGTCAAACATTAGTTACACGTATTTTAGGTATTCCTCTCTTCAACTCATGTTTTCCTAAAATCATTTAATTCGTTATTTTTATTTCATTTTCATATATTTCTCTATTTTTATACAGAATTTCATAAAATTCTTCATTCATTGGAAACATTCATCGATTTTATTCTCAGATTATTCTCCAAAGCATTGAATTTATGTTAAATTTATGAGAATTTCACTCAATTTTAGTACATTTTTAATATTTAATGAAATTTATAATAAAATGTTAGTCAAGACATCCGTTAATTATTCAAATGAATGGTTTTTTCGACTCAACCACTGCTTTATAGTATTGGTAAGCATTTAATTCAATGAAGTTTAAGTGAAACTCCAATTAATGTAATGATGTGTTTAATGATGTCTTTTAGTGCCTTATATTGTCATCAATTTGTTTGTCGAACGCGAGTGTCGTTCAATTGAATGCCAATAACTTCGATGAAAACACCTGTGAGTCAACCCATAACTCAAATGCATTTACCGATCGTTATAAGTAGTTTTGGCCATTTTTGGGGCTTTACCTCAGTTGCTATGTTCGACTGAGTGGAACACCCTTTTCCCGAACTACTTATATCGAAGTTATATGTCGTGGTTTACAATACACTCAATTGCTTTGAATTACAGCCAAATATGAACTGGTTTTTCTCAACTTTTACGCCGATTGGTGTCGTTTCAGTCAAATATTAGCCCCTGTTTTTCAGGAGGCCTACGACAAAGTCAAACAGGATTTCCCAGTAATTACACTGTCTTTGAGACAATTGAATTCATTTAATGTTTAATCATTAGGAGGAGGGAAGAGTATTGTTCGCCAAAGTTGACTGCGAACACGAAAGTATGTGTCGACCACTTATTTCTCATTTGTTTACTAATTATGATTCAAATGATAGCCTCTTTGGGAACCCGTTTCCATATAACGAAATATCCGACTCTCAAACTCATAATGAACGGCAAAGTTATGAAACGCGAATTCCGCGGACAGCGTAGCGTTGAGGCAATCGTACAGCACGTGAAGGATCTGCTCAAAGATCCCATTAAACACATTGAGAACTTCGATGAGTTTAATAAAATGGAAGAATTGAAGGCTTCTCTCATCGTTTACTCGAATTCAGCCCCGAATACCATATCGGAGTATAACTTATTCCGAAAGGTTGCCATTGATTTGAGAGACGACTGCGACTTCTTTTGGATTACAGGCGATCCCTCTCAAAGTCATTTAAGTGATGGAAAGTCTCTTTCGGTTGTATTCAAACCGTCGCGAATGAAGCCCAACCTCAAAGATTTGCCATATCCTGGAGTTTTGCACTCTTACGACGAGCTGAGCACTTGGGCTACCGATAAGTGCATTCCTTTAGTACGAGAAATCACTTTCGAAAACGCAGAGGAATTGACAGAAGAAGGCCTCCCTTTTGTAATACTATTTCACGCGTCCGATGATAAGAACAGTATTGATCTCTACACTAAAGTGGTTCAGACGGAACTGCTCTCTGAGTCCGGAAATATAAACTTTTTGATCGCCGACGGCAAGAAATTCGCACATCCGTTACACCATTTGGGCAAAAATCATAAGGATTTACCGCTGATTGCAATCGACAGCTTCCGACATATGTATCTCTACCCCAATTTCAAGGATTTATTGTAAGACAAAACATTTGCCAATCATTTAATTTAATCGATTTTACGAATAGAATGCCCGGAAGTCTCAAACAATTTATTCAAGATTTATATTCGGGAAAACTTCACCGGGAGTTCCATTTTGGACCCGACCCAACGACAAATGAAATTCAAGCACAAAATGTAATTCAAAACAAAAATTATATATAAAACTAATCGATTGATCTCTCAATTGATTATAGGGTCAGACAAGTCCTCCAGAGTCGACATTCGCAAAGTTGGCGCCATCGAGGAATCGCTACACCCTTTTGAAAGACGAGTTGTGATAATTACAGATGAAATGCAATCAAATAAAAGTTATTTTATTTATATTTTGTTTGACTTAAAAAAGCGTTTTATTTATTTCGTCATTCCTTCAAATAAATTAAAAAACAAACGAATTTGGATTCATTTGATTCAACTGTTTATTATTGATTTATGAGTGAATATTATTTACAATCTATTAATACAATGATTCACATTATTTATGATTACATTCAATATCTGATGGCTTATCGATTATGTATTGTATATATTATTAGACTCAGAATTGAATTTAAAGCACCAGTAGTTTTGTGGCACACATTCGTCTCAAAATGAGTTCATATTAAAGGTCATCCAAACAATCGGTTCGAATTGAATTTCATTTAACGAGAAATGGATTATTATTTGACAAACGAATGAAAAGTTTGGATCAAAATCTAATGAATAATAGGAACTAAAAGTGTGTTATTTGGACTAATCTATAATATATTGTATATATTGCTCTTTTCACAAAATATAAGATAATTTTGGTTTAAATTATTATACTTTAACAGAAGTGTCGTTATTATGTTTAATGGAATCGGTATTAACACAAACGAGAGGCACTTTCGTACTGTTCTCACAGCTGTTACGACTCGAGATACTCACGTCGTCATCATTTGACTCAAAGTATGCCTTCGACTGATTCAAGACATTCAAAGGTATTGTCTCCTCAGAAAATGACAGCTTAGTGTCTGATATGCCTGAAGTGTCAGAACCATATTCTGTTCCGCTGTCTTCGTGTGATAACAGCTTATTGTTGACGACATCTCCATTTTCCGCTTTATATTTGGCGCTCTTTTGACTTAAATTCGAATCTCTTTTCTTGTCTTTAATTTCTTTCAACTTCTGAATGACAGCCATTTTGCCGATTCCTGCCGTCACTCCTTTGATGGCACCTTTGGCCGACTTCTCATTGGTTTCTTCATTATCTTCAGTAATAGTTCCCATTTGATTGGACCCAATATTCGTGGAACTATTAGATGCGACCACAATTGGAATGTCATCGGGAAGTTTGCGTGTCTTAAACGAAGCGTTAGTTATGGCGATCTTCGAAATGCCGGTCGTTGTCAACGAAGTATTAGAAGTGGGGGAAAGCGCAACATTTATACCCATCGGGCCGTCTGATGGCTGACCAGAGTTTATCATAATTGAGTTTCTAATTGCATTTGTCATCTGTTATGAAAAGAGTCTGAAGTTATTCACAAATTCATAAAAAGTGAATTAAATACCAGCAGAACGTCTGTATATAAGTGATTGACAGCTCTGTTGTGAATCTCTTCGAGTACTTCGAAGCCGATGTCTGTCACGCCATTAAACAGACAAAAGTATATGGAATTCGTTAATTCGACCAAAAATTGTGAACTCAATGCTATTTTGGTTGAGTTCCGACAAATCGATTGATGCGAATCCAGTAAAGCATTCAAGTTTAAAGAGGACAACCTCTCTATTGATATATTGATACTTCCCTCCCTCAGCAGTCTATCGTTTAAAATGTAAACTCTATTAAATATTTTCTGTTAATTTGATGAGTGATTTAAGGTATAAACCAAATAAAAAACTATAGAAATTATATTCATTTTCTAAACAAACAAAGATTTGAACCAAAAAACTATAATTAAAAAAATATTTGAGAAAAGGATAAAATGTAAGTAAATTAGAAAAAAGCCATCGATTCGTGAAAATGGATGTCAAGGAAAAAGTGGCAAAAAATTGAAACAAAAGAATACAAACCTTAAACACATTCGACAGAAAGCAAACAACGATTGTTTGATCAGAGAACTAATGTTTTGATTGAAGACTTTAATTAAAACAGTCATTATATCCATTCGATTGTTGGCCACTATTTGTTCCATTTCCAAATATGGGCCGAATATTGGAATTTGAATATCACCGCAAATATTATCCAATTTTGAAATATTGTGTTCAGTCAACAGAGAGGACTGGTTTTGAGCCGAGGAGTGCGCCGACGGCTCGTGATATACAGACGGCTTCGATAAAGACATTAATCTGAAGGTGCGTTCAATGAGTTGGCCGTCACTGTCCACTACTTCCAAGTTGTAAATTCCCAAAAGCAGGACATCGATTGAGTCAAACCTATGGCTTTCAGTCGTCAGACAATTGTTTGCATTCATAATATGGACACCAATTAGTGTTGGAATGAATGACAGACAGAAGCGAACCATTTGTTCGTCATTTGACCGATAATATGAGTAAAGTTTATTACAAATCGGTTCCAACAGCTGTTCCAAAACACACACATTTAGTACTCAATCGAAAGTAACAAATATGGAATACCTGGCGATCGGTCTTCAAGTGTTCAAAGTATGTGAAGATTGCATCAAACAGTGATGTGTTTTCCCTCCACTCCAAGTCCTGCTCCGAATTTATGCCGCAATTGAGCCAATCGTTTATTATCTGCTGATTAGCCATCGCTTCGATTATTGCTCTTTTGGTCATTTAATTCATTCATTAAATAAATTAAATCATTATTGAAATCAATAAGAATTTGATTTTTGTGTCGATTTCTTTGAAATGTTGTCAATATTTAGAGAAAAATTTTAATTCATTGCTTCCCCACTGAATATGACGTCAAAACATTTAAATGTCTTTAACACAAATAACGTCACTTCGTTTGACAAACACTGCATTCGATTACTTTTTTACGATTTTACGGTCCTATGGTTTGTCTCCTATCATAACATTAAGTGCCAAGTAGCAAATAATATAATTTGATTGTACACTTCAGTGCCGTTTTTATCAACCAGATCGGTTAGAGCAAAAAGGTTGATAAAAATGGAAATGTGATAAAATTGGCCACAAATTAACACTACTTATTCTATTAATGTTTTCGCAAATTGGTTGATAAAAACGGCGCTGAAGTGTATGACTCATAAGTATGAGTAAATATGGGGTATTTCTAATTCGAAAAAATAGTCCGGCAATCGATTGTGGAACACCCTCCCCAATTCAAGCACCTAGTTCATTTCTATTCTATGGAATATTCAATTGTAGTCAAAATATATAAGTTTTACTCGAAATTAATATTAAAAAGTTGTTAACATGAGTTTAAATCATTAATTTAAAATTAACTTAACAAGAGAACAAGTAAAAAAGATCTATTTATACTTATTTAAATGAAAATAGACCTTGGGCACTATAATTAATACCAAGTGTACTTGAAGTGTAAGTTAAGGATTCTTAAAAGCAACTTGGTCCAATAAAGACAACAATTAGTAATAAGAATTAAATTTTTGGTTTACACTCAAAAGTGCTCTAAAAGAGAATCGATGTCTTCTTAGAGGTATTTATCTCTATTTCATAGTTTAAAGAGAGCAAGTACAAATAGCTATTTTGTAAATATTTCGATGTTTTAAACTAAGGAATAGAGATAAAAGTCAAAACAATATTTTTTCAATATTACAGTTAAACGTCCCGTTGTATTGTATTCTGTGTCAAATTTTTGCCAAAATATAGGGCATTTTGAAATCTTACTAAAAACACGACAACAAAGTTAAAGCTGGACCAATTTCTTCTTATTTAAAATACTTAACAACAGAGAAATTTTTAACATTATTGCTATGAATGTTTCACCGATTCTAACCTAATTAAGTAAAAGTTTTACACAACAGAGAAATACCAAAGAAAATGTATGACAACACAAAAGTTAGACTGTAAGCAAAAATTAAATCTCTCTTTACTTATTTAAGAGCCTGGAGCAAAATAATGTTTAAACTAGTAAATTCATTTGATATTTAATTTAATATACGTTTATTTATTTTGAAAAAGATGTAACCTAGAAATTCTTACAAACATAACTACTCAAATACGAAAGATAGACTAGAAATATGGGATTATTATTATTATTATTATTATTATTATTATTATTATTATTATTATTATTATTATTATTATTATGAGTATGGGCAATTATCATATGATGAATTCATATCAAAAGTAAACGTCCAATAAAATATCGTTTGTATTAAATAGAAAGTGGACATCCTAAAGGTACAGTCAAACCCCTTTCCTTGAAATCAAAATAACATGATCAACTTTTATTTTAAAGTTAGAATGTTAACTAAAAATTTTACCATGATATTTGCCACAACATCTATCTCTTTACATTCCGACAGACATTTATTGCTTGTTTTAATATTTTCAACTGATCTTGTACGATCAAACTTTCGAATTAACTTGCGGATAGTTTCATGGCTCGGTTCCTTTTATGAAGAATTATGTGCTTTAA
>JAQGCS010000826.1:0-17919 GCA_034702105.1 Fuscozetes fuscipes
AAACCTTAAGTTGTGTTCGAGTGACTCACTTACCCACAGGTGTGACCACTGAATGCCAGGAGACTAGAAGTCAGATCCAAAATAAAGAGATAGCCCTCAGAAAACTCAATGCAATTATCAATCAAATGGAGTTCGAGAAGAAGAAGAAGGAAGAGGTGTCCACTAAGAAGGCACAGGTAGGCATCGCTGCGCGCAGTGATAAGATCAGGACTTATAACTATCCACAGAATCGGATAACTGACCACCGATTGAATGAAAACATTTATGACATCGAAGTGTTTATGAAAGGAAACGGAGAAAAACTTCTGTCACTTATTTATAAATTAGAAAATCAGAGGAAAACACAATTATTGGACAAAATTAGATTTGAATTAAAGCAGACCTTTAGTTAATTGCAATGTTTTGACTCACTTTCGAATGTATTGATTGTTATATTTGTTAATAAATTAGTTTTAATTATGAATTTTGAATAAAGTTTTAATTTGAGATCATTTTACACTTCCATCAGTTGTCCTAAATCAGTGCCTGACTGTATAATTATTTTATGGTGATCAGGACAATTAGACTATAGTTTATCTATGCATTCCTTGGCGATTATTAATTGAATTATAGTCTGCCTTTTGTCTGGTTATCAGTCATTTTTCATAAAAGACATTACAGTTTATTATTAGACGAATAACTTTTTGATCGATTTTTCAATCATGATATTGACCCTGCTCAGTTGTCGGCCAATTCTTCGCTGTATATGTTTGTTTGAATTTGAAACTTATTCTATGCGTAAAAAACGAGAAAAGGGCTCAATAATAAAAACGAGTTTCTCTAATGACTTGTTTGACGAAATATTTTTGGTTATTCAGCAAACCTTGAGTTCAGTGGTATTGACATTGAAGTGAAAAATCACATTTGAGATCAGTTTCGCTAATTTAGTAATATTTTTCTCGCCTTTCGTTATCGTAAACAAAAATGGGTTCAAAATTATTTGAGTTTGAGTTAATCTGATTCAATAGTTTTGATAATTTTGTATTTAAATTATATTTGAATTGAAAACTTATGTCAAAAAAGGCTTTTGATTATACAATTTCGCAATAATTGAATTCATCCATTGAATATTTTCACCTGTCATTTAAATCGTTGCCTATTAGTTACACTTTTAATGTATTAGTTGTAAATTGGTTTCAAAGGAATTTTATCTTAGTATTTCTCAAATGGTAAGTAGTTTTCAAATTATAATTGAATTTAATTTGAGTTTATTTAAAAGTTTTCCTCATTTTTCTAAATTCAATAGAAATTCAAATCAATACCAAAATCATTAATTTTAATTAAATAATAAATGCTTTGATTGCTTAGACAAATATTTTAATAGTAAATTGAATTAACTGGTTTTCATGTTTTTACACTCTTGGTCACATTCTGCGTTGAATGAGTGTTCCTATACTTTGCTTTCATAAACACCTTTCATTTTCTATCAATTCATTCATTTGTTTATAAATTGTGATAAAATCGGAAACTTTTAAACAATCGATTTTATTGTTTTATTACTCGTTTTTATAACTAATGACTCGAAGTTGAGTCCAAATTATTAATGTCTTTTTCACTTTCACATTAACCTAGTTACAAAAATTATTGATTTGAACAGTTCATCTAATTTAACCATAAACAGTCGCTATATTTGTTTTGATGAATATTTTATTTGAATATTAGTTTCATTGTTATTGAGTTTTTGATTTCCTTTGGAATATTTTTGACCTTTTTAAGGATATTCCTGTATTTCAAATGCTGTGCTAAAGGATATCCATCTAATGATCTAATTCTGTGCAGAGAATTACTGCATTATTTTTAGATAACTTTTCGTCTGTTTATATGAAAATCTATTTCTTACTGAAAAACATTTTGTCCTCATTTTGTATGAAATGTTTTGTTAATGAATTCGAGCGAAGAGTTCACTCATTTGGCGAATAATCTCATATTTTATGGCATATTATTTGATTAAATCATTTTTGTCGATAAAAATATTGTCTCAAAAACTTTGTTGATTTTGTTTTGTTTAAGAATTTTATGAATCATTTTATTACTCATTTTTCTTTTAATTTTATTTTATTTTAGTTTAAGTGAAGTCAGATTTCATTTATGTTTGAAATGAAGTTCAAATCAATTTCGTTGTGTTCTGTCAATTATGTAAAGTTTTTGTGATTTTCTTCATTTGATGGGATCGCGTAAATCGAGTGACGACTACCTCTCTTGTCTCACAAGTATGAGTGGCGCCGAAGAAATACCCTTCTCTGTAATCAATGGTCTGAATCTGACCACAGATGACATTTATAAAAATGAAGGCCAAAAGCGAATTGATTTTGTGTTAGTCTTCAGAACCAAAGATGAATGCAATTCAAAGTCGAGAAAAATATTTGAGGTTTGAGTTAAAACTCCGTTTAAAAGTAATAATTGTTTTCTTTGGCATTTCAGACAAATTTGATGGAAGAGGGTCTTCTACTCGAATACACGAATAGCACTAATTGTGGGGAATACACTTTTGTGCAGGTATTCGCGCCCTGGGATTTGCTCACAAGTTATGCAGAAGTGATGAAACTTCGAATGCCTATGAAAACCATTCAGTCGAATATGAGGCGACTCTTCGACGAAGAATATAGCGATACTTCAATGATATTTACTGCGCCTTACAGTCGGGAAAAGGAATACCTGTTCGATATACCTGAGGAGAGGGAACAGTTCTTTTCCTATAGTCAAAGGGCCCAAATCGTAGAATTTATTCTCAAACGAAAAAGTTTTTCTCAAAACTCTGCGGATGTCTTCTCCCTAGGAATCAATAAATTGTTGTCCGATGGCGTCTATTTGGCCGCATATCCTCTTCACGAAGGTTTGTTATATATGTTTCAATAAAATTTTGATCATGACCATTCGAATTGAAATTTTGCCGAAATTTTTAACAATTTTCAACTTGTTTGTATTTTAGGCAAAATGAACGAGGATATAGATTCGATCCGAAGCCTTCTCATAGATGACTGGGCGTCTCTACTGGCTTTACATAAGAACCAACCCTTAGAAAGGATTGTGCAATATTTTGGTGTCAAAATTGCCATTTACTTCGCTTGGGTTGGTTTTTACACAAAAATGCTGATCCCTGCCTCAGTCCTCGGTCTCATATGTTTCATATATGGCGTGTTTACTCTCAAATACGACTCTCCCACTCAACAAATATGTGATAGTGCAGACGATGTCTTTATGTGTCCATTTTGTGTGAAATGCAATTTTACGGTCAGTTTTGAGTGTAATTCTCAATGGACTGCAGTCTAAAGTAATTTGTCTGTCTTTGGGAACAGTTATTGAGTCAAAGTTGTGGTTATATGAAAGCATCTTATCTGTTGGACAATCCTGCCACTGTGATCTTCGCAGTTTTCATGTCACTCTGGGCCACTTTCTATTTAGAAATGTGGAAACGATATTCGGCTAAAATAACATATAAATGGGATTTGTCTGAATTTGACGCTCATGGCGAATATCCCAGACCTGAATATCTGGTATTTATCCAAATATAGATTCTGTTCAAAAAATTAAGTTATGCTAAGAGTTAATTGAAAAGTGATTTCTGAGTCTATTTTAGTTTTGAAATTAATATAATTTGACTCTCTATGAGACTAATTGTGATTCTGTTCCCAAATCAAAGGCCCGGTTAGCGAATCAAAACGCGAAACGCAAACTTAATGTGATAACCCGTATGGAGGAGCCATATATACCATTCTTTCGCGGAAAACTGCCGCACATAATCCTGTCCTCATCTTTTGTATTGTTATGCATAGTGCTGGCGATCGGCATAATGCTGGCCATTATTGCCTACAGAGTGTCCGTCCAATTAGCTATCGAGGCGTTTGGCTATGGAACGACATACGCAACAATATTCACGTCACTGTCGGCTGCATTCATCAATTTGGTTTGCATTTTAATTTTTGATCGAATCTACACACGACTGGCCTTTTATCTAACGGAAAAGGAACTGCCCCGGACTCAATTCGAATTCGACAATTCTTTGACTTTGAAAATGTTCTTATTCCAATTCGTTAATTACTATTCGTCCATTTTCTACATTGCCTTCTTCAAGGGTAAATTCACTGGTCATCCCGGCCAAGTGACCAGTTATATTGTTGAGGAATGTCCGATAGGTAAACATGTTCCCTTCATTTAGAAATTGGGATTTTTTTGAATTTATTTTTGAGCTAATTTTGATGTTTGAATGAACAGGTGGATGTTTCCTAGACTTAGCCATACAGTTGGCCATAATTATGGTGGGAAAGCAAGCTTTCGGTGCCATTTTAGAGATGTTACTTCCAGTTTGCTATCGATTCTACAATAAATGGAAATACACACAAAAGTGTGACGACAAATGCAGTTCACTTCCACAGTGGGAGGAAGACTTCCTCCTCGAGTCGTGGGATCCGACCTCACTTTTTTACGAGTACTTAGAACTGGTGTTGCAGTTCGGTTTTGTCACAATATTTGTATCTGCCTTTCCATTGGCGCCACTCTTTGCACTGATTAACAACTTCTTTGAGATCAGATTTGACGCCAAAAAGATTATCACAAGTTTTAAACGACCCGTCGCTCAGAGGTTTCATATTTTTATGGTTCCTTTTGAACAAAATTTAAACAAAATTATCTTAATTTTAGAGTCAAAAGTATAGGCGTTTGGTATAGAATTTTGGACGCAATCGGAAAGTTGTCTGTAATCACAAACGCATTGATAATAGCCTTCACCACAAGTTTTGTGCCTCGACTTATGTATTACTTCCAAAATGGAAATTTAGATAATTATCTCAATTCTACACTTTCGACATATAAAGTGGTCGACCCCTCGCGCCGAAGACACATCAATGTTACCACTTGTGTGTAAGACATACCAACACTAACCCATAGCTTTGATATACAATTAATTTATCACTTTTTGTGAATAGATATACCGATTATAGGGATCCGCCCAACAATTTGACGACTGCGTCACCTGAAGAATATATGCACACCGAATACTACTGGCATTTGATGGTCGCCCGACTGGCGTTTGTTGTAATCTTCGAGAATGTGATCGTTATGTTGACGTCTCTGATGCGAGTCCTCATACCTGATGTGCCAAAAAAGCTCAGACAACAGAAGAGACTCCACTCTTATTTGACAAATGAACTGATTATCAGACATGAGTTGGCTATCGCTAAGAGAAGCGCCAGTTGTCACTAGATCCCATCAATTCTGTTGTGTCTGAGAACTAGTCTTTGATTTTTCTATTCATTGAGATCTGAATTTTTAAACTAATTTGTCTTTTCATCACTTAATCGATGACTTTTTTTGTAAAATTAATATAAAATAATTAAATTGAATTCATTTGTTAAACATTTATAGTTTAAATAATTGTCAGTCAATATTCAAATTTCTGATATAACTATTTATTCAAACAATTGAATGCTTGCAAAAAAATTCTAGGAATTGTATTACAATCCATAATATTTAGAGAATGTTTTGACCGCGAATTGAAAGCCAGTGTCGACCATATCTTCGAATTGTGAAAATTTTTGTCGAAACGATTCGGCATCTTTTTCAATGATAAATGTGGTCATTTGTTTGCCTATCATTTGGGTTGTAGCTGATGGACCCCCAGACACTTGGGAGGGCATAACTGATGCATCGGCCACTCGAAGACCATTTATTCCAATCACTTGTAGCTCCCGATCGACGACCGAATCAGGACTGGACGGTTCACCCATTCGACAGGTGCCGATCGGAGAGTGAGCTGTAAGTGTCAGATGTCGTGCAAAACATTCCAAGTATTGATCGCTTTTCAAATCATATTGTTTACATTCGTTGACTTTTCCCAACCCTTTAACTCCTAATGATTGAAATACTTTTGTTTCGATTAGTTTGTTAACAAATTTGATTCCATCAATCATTGTATTCATGTCCTCTCTATTTGAATAGTATCTGGGATCAATTTTTGGAGCGACTGTTGGATCAGTTGATTGCAATTCAATAGATCCTCGACTTTTGGGATGCAATAGATTTACATCAATAGAAAATATTTCTTTGTTTTCTTGTTTTGAATAATATTCCCAAAAGTTGTCTTCTATTCCAATCAATTTCTTCATCAGAAGTCCATTATCTGAAGCAAAGCTCAATGGTTTGAGAATAAGTTGAAGATTTGGTGCCAGACTTTGGGTCGTATTTGTTGTGGATATATATGCAATTGATTCTATCGGTGCCGTCGATAAGAGTCCCTCAGAAAACATTATATATTTTAAGAAATGCATAGAATTCATGTCTTTGTGGAGATTGACGACAGGATTCCTGTGAATAATGAAAGATAATTGAGTGCCGTATTGATCCTGAAGATTGCGCCCAACGGGCAGCTCTTTTATAACTGAAATATTTAATGATTGCAAGTGTTGTTTCGGCCCAATTCCTGATAGCATCAGAATTTGTGGTGAATTGATTGCACCGGCAGATAGAATAACCTCTCGTTTGGCTTTTATAGTATAAGAATATCCGAAACGTTTGAATTGGACGGCAGTGGCGGTCATGTTATCAATTACTACCTTTTCCACGAATGCATAGTTTACAACATCCAAGTGTTCGTTTTTCTGCACAGAATCCAAAAATTTTGCGGAGGAATGCCTTCGACCTTCAAATTGAAATCATTTTTATATTTATAATAATTTTGATTGAGTTTCGTTCAAGAACCTTTTTTGATGGATAGTAAGGGAAAACTGAATCCCAGCTCCGATTTGGTGTTGTGTTCAACAAAACTATAGTTCAATTGACGGCCCGATTGTATGAAAGTCCGCATTAATTCCTTATTAAAAGATGTATGAAAAGTATGTTCAGTGAGTTTTCCTTCAATTCTTTGCCGCAATTCTTCTTTAAAATCTTGAACTGACTTTTTGGGGGAATAATAGAGAGGATCCCATTCTTTAACCAGGAATTCAGTTCTCACATCATTCCACAGCCAACCCTTCACTCCTATTCGTTCCCATTCTTTGAAATCTTCAGGATTTCCATTTGAATAAAGCATGTCATCTATTGTTGATGTGCCGCCATTGACCTTACCTCTTGGCCAACGGCTTCTTCTGTGAACCAGACCAAAACATGCGTTTTCTTGTGGTTCAGTTACATATTGCCAGTCCAGTGACGTTTGCTTTAAGACGTGGCTGAGACCTGGTATATCACTGAAGACGTTTTCATTACCGCCCGCTTCCAGGAGTAGTGTTTTGTATTTGTTTCTCGCTAATTGAGAAGCAATAACAGAGCCGGCAGTTCCGGCGCCCACTATAATAAAGTCATACTCTATTTTCCAGTTTTGAGACCGAACTGACTTCTGCTCAATATTACTGACCCACAAGTCTATGAGAACCGGTATTATTGCCGGCAATAGTGGCGCGAATCGCAATAGACTTCTATTAAGTGATGCGATCACTGATATTAAACTCGATTTCATTGCTTTTAAATTGGATTTCGATTAAAGTTTTATTTTATAAATATTCAAAATATTTTAAAACAGTTCTGGAATTTTCCATTTTATTAATGAAATGATTTATTAATGATACGAGGAGCAGGGTACTATAATAACATATCATATAATTGGATCATTAGCTGAAAGTCAATTTTAATTGTTGTGTTTGTGATCATTATATTTTGATTGTGAAAATGCACTAGTCATTTGTGTTTTAATGATCATAAATTATAATTCTGATTGTTGATTACCCTAAATCTATTGACCTTGCGCATCTTCACTAAATTTAATTGAGTAATTTAATAAGAGCGTTACATACGATATAGTATAGTTGTAGTATATAAAATATAACGTTAAAATTGCATCTGGGCTCTAATGAGGCGCTTTCAGTGCATAATTACAAAAATATGTTAAGGCTATATAAACTTCAAACTTTACAAGCTATAAGTTAAAACAGTTTGAAAACAGTCGAAGACTTGTTTTCTAATTAAATTTGAGCAAGTGAATCGATATAAGGTAAAATTAGCCTCCAAAGTAAATAAATTAAGGATTAATTTTGCAAGTTTATTTATTTATTCATAGCCTATGGGCTAAAAACTTTGTGGTTTCCATAGAAACAGAGAGATATCAGCGCCAAACACGTGACCCAATCGTTTTGATTACAATTTTTGTTTACTTTTGATTTCATTTCGAATTCAGTGTTATTTTCGTTCGTTTTGTTTGAGGTTTGAGCTCAAAATCGTTTCTTATTTTGATCCAAATGTGAAGAACCAGATGTCTATAACCACAGACTGTTATTATTGCGATATTTATCTTCACTATTGATTTGTTTTGTGAACAAGAATGTGATGTAATCCTCAGTTTTGTGATATCATTTCTGGAGCCTCTTGTAAAGTGATTTTTGAGTGTTTTTTGTTGGAATCAATTGATTGTCGATTTCTTTGTCACTGTTTTGGTGATAATCACATTGAAAATGAGTGAAACAACACCTGATTTATTGTCGCATTTGAAACAAACGGAAGGCTTAACGAAGGAAACAATCAATCAGTTAGTTGTTTATGGATATGATTCGACCGCTTCACTGATGGCAATGGATGTCACCAAAGACTTACCGCTAATGACTGCCATAAATATGGGCCAAAAAGCGCTCTTAAGACAGGCATTGACTGAATACAAGACTTTTAGTAAATTAGACGACAATCCGACCGATCACTCGTCCGATGAGGACATCACTTGTAATGAGAACCGCTGTAATCAAAACAAAAGACTCATTAATAAAATCAGAACCATTTTGAAAGAGGAAAGTAATCAAGCGGTGGACCAAATGAAGGACACCCTCAAGAAGTATAGACAGGCATTGATTAGGTGCAAACATCAGGTGACCAAGGTTACTGCTGAAAATCTCTCCAAAGATATCGAACTGAAGAAACTCAATCGCGAGATATTTCGACTTCGAAGCCGAACCATTGATAAGAATATTGACAAATATCTTAAACTCGAAGAAGAGCTTAAAAATAAAGACATTAATAACAAGAAATTGGAGGAAAAGTTGTCGAAAGTGGAGAACGAAAACACAGAGATTATCAACGATTTCGCCGTTTGGCGCAAAAACCAAACGATTGATTTGCAGAGATTTAAGGATTATATCAATAATGAAAGTATGGTTATTCACAAGCGATACCTAAATCTCGACAAAGAGTCGATGTTTATTGAGTCGTTTCCCCAACCATTACAACCCTCTGCCGATGGCGTATTACCCCAAACTATTACTGAAATTCATTCCACCCCTGAACTACACAGGCCAAATTATTCTGATGAGAGGCCACCGGAATTGACCCCTATTGTAGTTATTGAGAAGTCTCGCGAAGAGGAAGTCATCGACACTAATGATAATTACAGTAATAGTAATGAAAATGACATTTCATTGAATGCGTCGTCGATATCAATGAACGAAACTGAAGACAAAAACGACACCTCATTACTCACATCATCACAAGTGGTTCGGGTCTCAAAAGATTGGGAATTTCAATACATCAGTCCTATTGAATGCAAAGAAACCATTGATCATAACTATAGTGAACCCATTGAACCCTCTATTGTTGAAACTTCAACTATAGGTCGGCCTAAAAGGTCTATTCAAAAGCCAAGAAGAAATTCCTGCTCTGAAATCATTTTAAGAACTCATAGCAAACGAGAGTCGACTTCTAAGAGAACTAATGGCCGCAAAAAACTTAAGTCAATCGACGAGACTAACAAAGACCTCGAAGACAATAATATGTCAACAAATTTAGTCCTCTTCTCGACCGAAAAGATGGAAAACACCGTTAAAGAAGACAAAGAAGAAGAGCAAAGATTAAGAGGGACTTCAGTGACTCTGTCGTCGATCACTGGCTCTAAATTGATTCCAACAGTTGCTATCAATTTAGATGAATCTGATGGTAATATGACAGACACTAATCCACTAACTCTTCAGCAAAATGTCATCTCTAACGCTGATGTCAGTCAAATCGCGACATCAAATGGATATTTGTCTGATAGTAATGAAGAGAACCGCTGTTCTATTTTTAACGCAGAGGCGCCCATTACCACAAGTTTGATGAGTACTCATTCTTCGACACAACCTGCTGTCCGCCACAGAAATAAGGGTTTTAGGTGTAGTTTACCCGATTGTGATTTTACCACTTTATTTAAGACAAAATTCGATGACCACATCAATAATCACGTGACCTATCATTTCGGTCAAGAGATACCAGACTTCTGGAGACCGCATTTCGAAGAATTTAAGAAAACTTTGCCCCAATTTAAGGGAAATTAACACTTTTGTCGATCATTTCATTGCCTTAAAAATTGTTTAAACGAAATATTTTCTATTTGTCGATAAAAAGTCGAAAGTTGGGTAAAATTTATTACTTTTCGTAAAATAAGTTGTTTTTTAAATCATTTTTCCATATTTTATGCAATTTTTTGTCATTTCCTCCATCTTTCAGATACAGATCACAGATTGATCACAAATGCGATACTTTTTTAAATCCACTCTATTTTTGTGGCGTTCCCTGAGTTTAAAAGCAAAGCTCTAAAGTTCAATACCTGTCCGCAGTTGTGAGCGGTCTTTGCGGTCAAAATTGAAAAGTTTGTTATTTGAGTCACGATTTTCAATAAAAATAGTTATAAAAGACATAAATATTATTCACTATAAATGAAAACAGTTTTTCATTTAAATAGACTTTTGTTGTCATCAAAAGTATTGTTTACCTCAAAATCAATAGCTTTTGTGCTTAAAATGCTTTTCCTATAGTTTTCGCAGTTTTTAGTTATAATTTATTCATTAATTAGTTATAAATATTAATAATATTATTATAATTTTTAGTTTTAATTAGTGTTCTATTGAATAGCAATGAATCAATTGATTATTGCGTTAATTTAAGCACCCGTTCCTTATCGTTAATGTGCTCACTTGTCTAGGGTGAGGTCAATTGATTAAGTTAATATTGTCCTTTAGTTCTTTTCGATACTTTAATCAAAATGTTTGTGTTTAGCCAAAAGTTGCAAGACTTAATTTGAGCTGAACAATACCTAAGATAATTTTTCATCTCAACTAATAAAGAGCTTTCAACTCACATTTTAATCGAGATCTGTTTAATCGAGAGTCGTTTTACCTCATCTTATTATCACATGTGTTGACACTATTATCTAATTTGAATCAATCTCTTGAAACCCAAAATAAACTCATTATTATTATTATTATTGTTATTATATTACGAATTAATAGTTGAGTTTATTATCGGTGAGTTTGTCAAAAGTTTATTTCTTACTTTCTTTGTAATTCTCAAAATATTTTTTGAATAGCTTTCTATTATTTCCTACAGTAGTCAAAAATATTTAAACAAGACCATGATCATTCATAAAAGATCGTGATCAAATTCTAAGTCTAATCAGAGTTCAAATTATACGAATGACTAATTCTTGTAAAGAAAATCAATAAAATTGTTTCGCAGTACTTTTTATTTCATTTTTATTGACATTTATTCTGAAATACAAATTTGTTTAAATCATTTGTGTTTTGTTTAAAAGTTATTTTAATTCGATTTTTGTTTATTTGTATTGTATTTGGAATTACTTTTTATTCACTAATTCTTTACTCATTTGTTTAAACACTTATTCAAATATTTAAACATTTTTTCGAAGATTTCATTACAAATAAATTCAAACGTTTTGTTTGTATTTCGAATTCACTTTTTTCTCATGAATTGAATTAAACTAATTTGGTTTGAATTGAAAGAGCATTTGATTGTATTGCAAGAAATCTTAAGGAATTCCTCTGTGTTTTGCTATAAAATCAAACTAAAAGCTCATAATTTTCAGAGGTTTGGCTCTTTTCCTACAATTTTCTAAATTGGGTTCAAATTCTTGTAATGAAAATTCAATGATAATTATGAAAATTTGCTCGTTAAGTTGGCATTCTAGTAATTTGAGCTTGGTGATTAGATATTTTGGTTTTCAGTATATTAACATACCAAGTTAATTGGAACATTTAGATAATAATGGATACAATACAAGTTTAGAGTTGTCCCAGGGGCTATTTCACAGTTGAATTTTTTGTTTGACAAACAAGATTAAATAAATAATTTTTATGATAGTGGGAATTAAGCTTGCTCGGATGAAATGACTTTGCAATTTAATGAGTTATAAAATATACAATTTATTTGACGACTGAGTTTCAATTTTCAAAATTTTGATCATGCTTGTTTATGTAAACTACATCTACTATTAGTTATTCCGATTATATTTTACATTTGAAAATATTGATCTCAAAGACAATTTTTATTCAGAATTATTGGTAATTAGTTTGAAAGTTAAGTTTCATTATATTCTGAGTTAAACTGACTTTTCAAGCGATCGATGATTGCGTCGATTATCTCATATCTCACGACTCTGGGGACTGACTTATCCCTTCTGGTGTTCCGTCTGACCGGTCCTCTCACACAGGGCTCAACCACTGGGGTTCTCTTACCAAATCGTGGTGGTTTCCTCATTCCATTGTCGGGACAGGGGTCAAACAGCACCGGATTTGCCAACGAGTCGACGATTAGGAACAACACAATTAGAAAAATGGCCACCGATTGCTTGTTGTTGTGGCTGTCCATTTTATGTGGTGGGCGTTGGCGACTAGGTCAGAAGATTTAATCAATTAGTTTAGTAAGCAAGCTCCTTTCTTCAATATTGATTCTTAAACCAAAATAAAAATTAAATACATTCACCTATAATAGTGAAGTTATCTTGTTTATTTATTGAAGTTTGATTTAACAAACAAGAATAGAACTTTTCTCTGCACTGGATTATAGGCTGGTTTTTTATGCCGACCTTTTATGCAAAGCTCAAACAAAATATGCGAACAGTTTTCTATAAGAAGTTGTTTGTTGAAAGACTTCACGCAATTAGAAGTCAAATAAGGAGTCAATCAATTGTTTTATAGTTCGCCTCTTATTCTCGAAAATCAAATTCAAAGCAAAAGTTTTTTCGTTTATACGTCGGCTCACAAGACGTCGGGTTCATTAAAACACAGGCGAATACTATGCGCCTACTTATGGAGGTTTTGGTTGAGAGCTGTTGTGAAGTTTAGCCATTAAATTGACCTTTGATTCTGTCACTCAATTTTCACACTAACATGTTATTGAATTGTGAACTCAAAACAAAAATTCTATATTCTGTACGCATTCTCTCTCTCTCTCTCTCTCTCTCTCTCTCTCTCTCTCTCTCTCTCTCTCTCTCTCTCTCATATCGATGTACAGAATTGGACAGAATATTGTATTGACTCGTGGTTATCCTAAGATTTTTGAAATATTTCATCAATTAATGCATTTCATGATTAAAAATACTAAGTAAATAAGATGTCCTCATATGTATGTTTATAGGAGTGTTATAATTAGCAAGATATATCTATCAATTTTGATTTGTCATTAATCTAAGAGTTTTATGAATTAATTCTGTGCTTTTAGTCTAATCAATCACTTCGTGTTTAATCATTCACTTCTAATGATATTCCTTATTGGGTTTTCATCACTCATGTGATATTGATTGGAGGGTTGAGCGGAAAGAGCTCTCATTGAGCTGGACAACACTCAATGATTGTTCATTTTAGAAAAGATAACTTTTTTAATTAATTTTTTTAACTCTACCAAAAATATGGCAAAAATTGATTAAAATTTTCAGTTTTGATATTTTTTTTAGTTTGCTGAGTTTTGTTTCTAATATAAAGAATAATTAATTCAGTTGTCAAAGAAACTCATCTATTACCAAGATAATTTGTAGTATACAATCTTTTGTAGTTTGGATATAAAGAGTTTGTTCTTATTCTTTGGTTTCACACAATTTAATACAATTTCAATTGATTTCCCAAAAGCTGTTTCGTAGAATTAATTGCTTTAATCTTGTTGATTAAGGCTCTCATTATAGATATAAACTTACCTGGTTAGTTATCTCTTAATTAAATTTCTTATCTTCTAATTGAAGTCTAAAGTCAGACAAAAATAGAATTCTTTTGCAAAAACTTCGGTTAAATTCAAAGAATCAGCAAAAAAGAAGAGACAAATGATTTGTTTCGAAGAAACTATAAATTCTTATCAAGAATTTAGTAAATAAGTAATATAATTAGATTTATTGCTTGATAATATTGCAAAATAATATTTTAATAAAATAATTTGCAGCCATTTAGGATATTTCAAATTCAAAAGTCAAGGATTTCACTCTAATCCTCGTTACTTATTATCAGGATAGAATATGACAGATTTAGATTAGATTCCATGCATTGATTAAACATCACCTTTTTTCATTTAAATCTTTATAAAAGTTAATTTAATAAAATCACACTTGGTTAACTTATTATAAGAATAAAATATGAAGAATTCAATATTAATTGGTTAAATCGGGTATTTCCTAAGAGCCTTGATCTTGAACCTTTCTTATTGGCATATAGTAGAATTCTTAGGTGGAATACAGTCAAGAGTATCTATACTGTATCTATACTTTTGTTTGGCATTGAAATTGATATTCAGTCAAATGATTGTTTGTTTTTCTTAAGGAAAACTATTTGAGTTATCAAAGAGTTTTTCATTTATCTAATCTGTGGTTTAGTTTTCTATGAGATCACTTCACTCCGCACTTAAACCAATTCTTCACTTTAGGCTTTCCTATACTTTTCTTTTGTTTTATTTTTAGGTTTTGGTTGAGAGGAATATTTCTGTATAATAAATGACTGGAGATTTTGTCGAGCAATTTATCGAAATTGTGGTCAGTTTTGGCCGAAACATCTCCAATAATATCAATGACATCGTAGTCGTCAATTAGTTCTTTGACTTCCATCTCATTTACTTCTCTTCTGAACTTCTGATCCCTTTTATTGCCTAAGAGTACGACAAAAGGCATTTCCTCACAGTTTGAGTACAGAATATCCAGATATTTGCTTAAACTCTGGAATGACTGCTGAGACTGAATGTCATAGACCAGAATAACTGCCTGTGCGTTACGATAGTATAGCGGCATTAGGGTGTGCTCTTCAATCTGTTCATTTTGAAATACAATAATTGTTTCATTTTCAAAGTATTTATTTGGAGTTTTGCAGTTTTATTCTGTGCAAAATATTAAAAAGGTCGCTTTGTTTACCTGACCACTTGTGTCCCAAAATTCTAGTTGCACTGAGCACTGGTTAACTTTTCTGGTGACAGTTTTGAAATGTGTACCGGTAATTGTATTACCGGTAATTTCAGGGAACGGGTTGCCACAGAAGCGGTCGACCAGTGATGTCTTACCGACATTGAGATCGCCTAAGAGTATGGCCTTATATTTGAAAACTGATAAATGGAATGGCGTTAAGACATATCGGGTGACCATTCCATCGAAAGTCTTGGAGAACAGTTCATCGATATTGTGTCTGAGTTTAGCCGAAGTTTCGAAGAACTCAAGATTTTTGCGAACAGACAATTCGTGTCCTTCTTTTCTGGTCACGTGTTTCGGATTGAATCTATCCCTCAAATCTATTTTATTTGCCACAACTGCTATGTATTTAATTAGTTGTGAGTGTTCTCGCATTGTATTTATCCAATAGTTTGTCTGTTCGAAGGATAGCCTATTGGTTACGTCATAAACCTAAGAATAAGCCAGGTGGATACAACAATTGCTTAATCAATTTAATTGAAAATAATGTATTAATATTTGAGTTGACTTAAAAATATAGGTTCATTATAATCATTAACTTTCTAGTCATTTATAAGAAATATTTCTTTGATTCTTTTCCTAAATTGAAGCAAGCACAACAATTCTTTTTGTGGAATTGAAAAGCATAAAGATTTCAAATAGTTATGACATTTATTTGTTTTATTGAATTACTTCAAAAATAAATTATGAAATTCGCCGAAATAGTTATTAAAAAAATAATACTTACGACGAGAGCTGCGGACACGTCTTTGTAGTAAAGACGTGACACTTCCCTATACTGTAAGAGTGAAGAGGAGTCCCAAATGGCAATTGTCAGCTGCAGTCCATTGTAATTATAGCCGACAGACCTAAACGCCACTCCATGTGTGGTCGACTCATTCTCATCGAACTTATTATCAATAAATTGACGCAAAACTGATGTCTTTCCGACATCACTCTCGCCGACGATTATTATGTTATTTCTTGTGAAAGACATGTTGTGAAAGACATGTTGTGAAAGAACTGTTTCCAAGAGTTCCGAGAGTTCCAAGAGTTACATTCCTTTCAAGATATGACACATTTCAATAAAAGTATAGTTTTTGTTTATACAGTACAGAAATAGCCAAAGGAGGAGGGGGTTATCCCAAAACCTCTCACTTGAAAAATGTTTGCCAACACCACTAGTTTGGCATGGCTCATACCCCTTTTGAGAATCCGCTTCGTGCAACCGCCATTTTGGTCAAAAATTGTTGCCGAAACCGAATTAAAACCGAGCTTAGGGTCAATTTAGCGAAAAAATGACGGATTTCCTACGCCCCTAGGGGAATTTTGGAAACCCCATCCCCTAACCCTCGTGAGGTGGAAGAGCTTGCGGGTAACTTTTGGAACCTTATGCTGTAAAATAGTTGGAACCTTGTGATATGGAAGAGCTTGGCCAATAGAGTAAACCTCTAGGCAGGCGAATGATTAGTGGCATAAAATTCTTTAATGAGAGTTTACGCCTAATGAGAGATTTTACTCTATTATGATATTTACCCTTAAATGCCTATTCCAAGAAATTATTATAATTAGCTTAATCCTGGACACTTTCAGAAAATAAACTATCTTTGGATTTAAAACTTAAGTGAAAAAACTAAATATAAACAAAAATTTGTGGAAAACGGTTTTCATAAAATAACAACAAAGTAAAACAACAAGGCAAAGAATAGTTAACTCACCTTTCTTTTCCAGTCTTTGGTTCTATGTATGGAACCTAATGTTAGACGCATTCAATTGTGTTTCTCACCAAAGCTTTAAGTCAGTGCACAAACTGTAGGACAACACATAAGTTAGTGATTATTTGTGATAAAAAAAATTACCAAATGTTATGAATTTAAAATAATGATCCAAAATATGAAGATTTGAATTTCACTCTTAATAAGTAACTTTTTTTGGGTTAATAAACTATACGCTAATATCTGGCAAAACGTCTCAACACTCGTAAAACGAAATTCCGGTCAAAAGGTAATAAAAATGATGACAAACTTGTTTCTAGAATTGCATTCAGAATATGAGTTTAAATACTTGTAAACAGTAATAAAAAGTGTAAATGTTTTGGTTGTTATTTCCATAACTACATTGTCATTGAATTTTAGATCCGAACTATAACACTCTCAATAAAAACAAGGGTGTGCAGGGCAAATAATGTATACGCTATGTTTATTAATTATTATTATTTGAGCTAATGTTGATAGGGTGTGCAATAAAAATACTTATGGGGTAAATTCCTACTCGAGGAATATTAAACTTGTTTAGTGAATATTCTGAAAATTGTGAAAGAATTGTTTGTAACCCCTTATTGTTATATTAAATAAAAAGATGCGACTCTTTTGCAATAATCACCTGATTTGAGTAAATGCAGGGATGGCCAAGCTTTTTGACTATAGGGGGGTCTAGGGTAGGGGTTTTTCAAAATTTTTCTAGAGAGGGGGGTCTAGGGTTTTTTTTAATTTCCCGCCAAAAAAACCGAAAAATTTCCCGCTTCGCTTCGCTCGGCACGTCGCCTCGCTACGCTCGGCGAAAAAACTCAAGGGGGCGACCAAGGTAAAAAATTTGCCGCCTCGCTTCGCTCGGCGGAAAACACAAAGAGACGTAAGGTCCACGCGCGAGCGAGGGGGGTATACCTGTAATGTTAAATTTTCGAAAAATTCTAGGGGGGGGGGGTTTCCAAAATTTTCGACTCTAGGGGG